>CM076580.1:38664342-38883389 GCA_034641835.2 Pinus albicaulis | reverse complement strand
ATTTGTATCTCATGTACTCAGATATTATTGTACTAGCTCTCATTGCTATCCTGTGCACAAAGATGTATGTGGACTAAAATATATTTTTCATCTCGGCTCATGATTATGCCTACTGTAATCTATGGTTTGATCCCCTTGTTTACTGACACACTATTCTTTGTACTTTATCTCAGCTGGCATAGTATGTACCTAACTCACACAAGACAAGTACCCAGCGATGTGAAGAGACTTGTTGCACTCAGCCTCGTCTCCGGGGGTCTAGTTCTTTCAAGACACTATCTACCTTGCATTTCTCCGAAATCCCTTTTGTTTTCTCGTGATTGGAGTTTACAACGTACTCTAAGCCATACGATTTGCCCCGACACTCGCACGCTGGGGGGCAATCTGTTACACCATTTTTTGGTTATCTAACCTATTATCATTAGATGGACCCAAGTACACCATGTAAGACCAATTTTACCCTAAGTAAAATTGCCTTCACTATGTTAAATAACTTAATAAACCACATTTATTAGGTTGTTTATGGTCCAAATAGGAAACCCCAAAAAGGAAATATTAAACAAACCTATATTTGTTTGATTTTCCTCATGGAATAATTAATTAAACCATAATTTAATTATTATTCCCAGTCATGTTTAACCCAAAATCAAAGAAATTAATTAGATAAACCTTATTTATCTTATTATTTTCTAGGAATAATTATTTAAACCTTATTTAGATAATATTCCTTGTTAAATATGACCAAATCACCCACAAATAATTAAATAAATCATTATTTATTTGATTATCTTCCAACCACCTCCTTAAAAAGATAAATAAATCATTTATCTATTTATTTTTGACTAATCAAGGGATTTGACCCAAGTCAAATACCTTTTCCCTCCAACAAATATAATAAAATATTCCATAAAAGGTGGATCTAGATTTGGTTAACATTATTTTAATCATGCATCAAGATCTAGAATGACCCAATATTTTGTTATAAATAGGAGGGTTTTTCCTACCATTCTTCACCTTTTGTTGCCTATTAGATCACTCTGGATCTATACACTTGGTCCCATTTTTCTACCATTTGTTGTGTGAGCTCCCTTTGAGTTCCATTCTTTGTGTGGGTTTTCTACACCAACAAGAGAGAGAAATCTTAGATCTGAAGTGCTGAGGACTTCCAAGAACCCATCCCACCGAGGAGAATTGGATACGCCTTCTTGTTTTCCTCCCAGGTGCCCCATTAATATAAAAATTCTTTCAAAATTGTTCTTGTCTTGTCTATTGGTATATGGAGCAAACCCTTATTTTTTCTGCTTAATGTCTTTCCATGCATAGATCTGGTTTTTGCAGCTCTTTTATGTTCAACTAACCGCAGATCCGAAGATATTGGCAGCCACTTTTGTTGTTAGGGCTATTAGTTATGCGTAGCTACAAGGGTCCTTTTTCGTACGCGACAAAGGATTCATACTAACACCACATCTGTTCTATTGAAGACCTCTTCCCTGGATTGCTGCAGCTGAATTTTGTCATTAATCCTCCTTTGAATTTCATTTCATTCAGCTTGGACTTCTTGGATTATCTTCATTACTGGAAATCCCAAGGAAGAAGGAAACATTGCATCCATTCCATAAACCAATTGGTATGGAGACATGTCAATTGACTTCTTTGTGGTGAGCCTATCAGCCCAAAGAGCGTTGATAAACTTATTGTGCCATGATTTCTTATTCTACTCCAGAAGCTTTTTAACAATGTTCATCAAGATTTCATTTGAAGATTCATCCAGTTCATTACCTTGAGGGTAATAAGCTGTTAAATGCCCCAATGTTATATGATACCTATGACAGAAGACAACCACCTTTTTGGATCTAAATGCTGTAGCATTTTCTGTATTGATATTTCTAGGGCAACCAAATCTAGAAAGGATGTTGGTCTCTAGGAATTTTATAATGAGAGAGTCAGTGGCATTTCTAGAAGGGGTGGCCTCTATCCATTTGGTGAAATAATCCGTAGCAGTAAGGATACATTTATGTTGTGCAAAGGATAGGGGATGAACTTCTCCAATGAAGTCTATTCCCCATTGCTAGAAAGGGCTTTCCACAGAAATAGGTTTCATGGGTAAGGGCATTAGCTTTCTCTTTCCTTAAAATATTTGACATTTATGACAAGAAGTAACCATATTATGGACATCAGGAAAAATGGTGGGCCAATAAAAACCAGCTCTCATGATCTTGTTGGCAGTGGTTTTCCAATAGAGATGGCCACCAAAGTCCCCTCCATGAAACTCCTGCATTACACTATCTGCATCATCCCTCATTAAACATTTAAGAAAAATACCTTGAATATCTTTCCAATCTAACACATTGTCCAAAATGCATAATTTAACAGCTTTAAGTTTTAGAAATCTAGCCTTGGTTTTAGACAAACCAAGAGGAGCATTTAGATTTGACAATACATACAAAATTTCATCATACCATGGAGAATTCAGGAATGCTTCATCAATCGGTGGAGTTGCCAGTTCCTCTTGATCATCTAATGTGTGTACCATGTTGATGTCTAGTGCGTGATATTTGGATTCTTCCATCAACTCGGCTAGTCCTTGGCCTTTGATCAACTTGGTAGGCTTGATTTCCAAATCATACTCTAGGATCACTGCAATCCATTTTCTTCTTTTGCCATCAGGGTCATTTTGTGTTAAGAAATCTTTGACCACTTCATTTGGAACATTAGCAATGATATGTGAATGCAAAATATAGACTCTAAAGTCTTCCAATGCTTTAACCAAGGAAAAATCATGTTTTTCCATGATATAATATTTCAAAGATGCATCTCTTAATGCCTTTTTGAAGAAAGCTATGGGTTTTTCATGTCCTTCACTGTTTTTCTATAATAAAATAGCAGCAATAGTATGTTCAGAGGAAAAATAAAAAATCATGAAATCTTTAGTGAAATCCAGACTGATCAGTACTGGGGCTTTTGTTAATGCTAGTTTGACAAGATCAAAAAATTGTTTTGCTTCAATGGTTCATTTTATTTCTGATCCCTTCTTGAGCATATTAGTGATGTTCCTTAAAAGTTCTGCTAAGTTGGGTATAAATCTCCTTAGGAAGTTGATTTTACCAATGAAGGATTGGAGTTCCTTTAGATTTTTGGGATTGCTGATTTTCAATATTCCTTCAGTTCTGTTAGGGTCAATTCTGATTCTCGTTGACCGGATAAATCAATCTTGCGAACAAGATCAATCTCCCTAGTACCAAAAGGTAATCTAGCAAAAAACAACCAAATAAACCTATCTTTCTCTAGACATATGCGATTTACAAAAGAATACTATAAATGTGTTAAGGTCTTACCGTAGATTCAATGCTTGTTCGAAGTAGTTGTCCCTCGGTCACTTGAAGGAGTTATCTTTAAAGACCTGTAGTCACAAACAAGAAAACATTAAATAGCACCTATATAGTAAATATTATAAATCATGCCTATCATGGTGATCAAGGAATCCATGAAATAAACAGTTAATTAACAGCGTATTGAGAAAAACGAATTCATTTGTATTAACTTTGAATAAAAGAAAACCTTACAACCTTAGCCTTGATGTTGAACAGGTCTTCCTGGGGTCTGAAAGCAGGAATCTCCTCTACTCTGAAAAGCCTTGCACTCTTCCAACTGAGACAGATAGAGGTATGTGATATTTCCTCACAAAATCTCAGTTAAATGAGTCTGAATCCCAACAACACTTTACCTCAAATAATTATAAAGCTTGAACTCCCCTTGAGGCTACCCAATGCCTCTTTTTATAGTGCAGATGAGGAGGTTAGGGTTCCACCTATGAAGGGATAGAATCCTCCTTCAAAGGGATAGGCTCCTCACATCAAGGGATTAGCCCTTAAGGCATGGGATGCATGAATGTAAAGAGCGAATTTTGTGTCGTTAAAGATTCCTTTAAGATGCTTCTAGAAATGACTTAACCTAGAACTTCTGTTTACTTTGCCTTTAGGGCTTTTATAATGGACTCACCTAAATACGTAGAAAGTGCGTTGGGTATGCAAGAGTCATGAAAATTAGAAGGGACCATAGCAAGACAAAGAGAAAGTGCTACACGTAGTTAAAGATATTTTAGAGATTTTCTTATTTTATGGCTTTATAATGAGGAACTCATGTGTTAGACTTTAAAGGAGGAAGTATGAGTGATAATGAGCTCATACATAGTATAATGTCAAGATGACATATGACAATTTTAAAAGACAGAGATTGCCCCCTAAAGTGCTAAGTCTGGAATAGATGAAGATGGAGTCTATCATATATGAAGAGTGAAGTACTTTATCATTTCAAGGATCATCCTGTGGACACCCCAGTCGGAACCTGTAAAAACATTCAATGAAAAATATATATATATGTAATCATATCATCGCTGAGGTAGGCATTCCCATACTCAGATCAAAAACTAACTAGAACTAACTTAAATTGTTCTGATACAGGAATGATTTTGAATACATCACAGTATAGACATGTGTAGACACAGTATGGACGCAGCCATCTGTTTATAAATAGTCTACTGTATAAATGATAACAAAATTCCTCGCAGCCTGGATGGTAGAAACTAGATCCAAGGTCTTGATTTCCACATCTCGAACTAGTACGATTCTATCCATGTGAATAAATGTGTTGAAGTCGAACATGGTAGAAACCACTTGATTACCAGTCAATGATGTGAACTGTTAACAAGTGTGAGAGAAACCACCAGTAATGTCAATGGCTCTCAAAGTACTTAGTACAATCCATGAAATGTGAATGAATGAGCTGAAGTCGAACATGTCACGGAATCATTCGATTGAAGGTCAATGATGCAACCTGTCGTCGAAGGTGAGAAACCTGCCATTGAGGCATGCAGATTTCAAGGTACTGACGATTTCTGGATCAACTTCCTAGATAATGAACTGTCGTCGATAGAAAGTGATCCGTCGTAGGCAAGCCCACAACACAAAATCATAGATCAAGTTTTGAAGAAATATATTGGCAAGGACTGACTCAGGGATGGTCAAAATGGATGACAGATATTTTGCAGATGAATGGTTTATTTGAACTGTCCTCTTGAACACATAACGACACTGCAGATGGCTTGGTGACAATTGACCCAAAGCTAATACCCAGAAACCGGCTGAAGACTTTCAAAATGGTTTGATTAACTGTTAGGCAAAGGATTTCCCAACCCAGGTGAACAAAAGTGTCATGTTCAAGAGTGGTTAACTGGCTTTTCGAAAAATCAAAATATAAAAAACAAGTCCATTTTTCTCTCTTTTCCCCCACCATTTTTGGCAAGTACCTCTTTATTTTTGACAATATTGAGGAGGATAACATTTGCTTGTTTATAAGCTCATCCTTCGGATAAGTCCAACTTAGTTTTAAGATTCGAACCCTAAGAAGGAGTGGTTCGTTCCTATTTTTAAAATTGAACAGGTCCTTTACTGTTAAGTTTTAACGAGTCCAGTATAGGAGAAACTTGGTGTTTTTCAATTTTAAGGAGTCAGAAGAAAAACTTAAGAAAACTCCATGGGGGTAATTTTTCGTAAATTTAGTCTCTCGGGCCCGAAAAAGGATAAAATAATGCGAGAGAGAACTCTATTGACCGTAATTAGTCAACGTATACCTTTTTCGTAAATAGTCCATTTCAGTCCGTAAAAGGGGTAAACTTATACTGAAGGGACGATCATTCATTTATTTTAATGAGTTCGAATAATCAAGTGCTCGGCAATCTTTTCATGTTTAGAGAGTCTGAAAAGGGCTTAAAAGAGGACTCCAATGTTTCGCTTTTTCGTAAATTTTTGAAAGAGTCCGAAAAAGTGATAAAAGTATGCTCTTTGTTGAAAAATGATCAATTTTCCTGAAAAATCCAATTTTCTGCACAAAAACTCGAAACATTACACATACCTGTTTAAGATAAATAAAAATGTTTTCAAAAATAACCTTTTTAAAGTGAAAAATAAACAAATTAAAAATTCATTTATTCGAAAAAACTTATAAAAAGGACTTTTCTAACTTCATTTTTACCATTTGAGTTCAGAGTGAAAAGTAAGAACTTTTGGGTAAAAAAGTTCCTGTGAATATTCTGGAAAATCCGTCCAGCGAAATCAAGAACCGTCAGCTCCAGGTAATCCATGACCTCCTTATCTTGCATTTCATCCGTTTATATTTCGTTTTTAGGCTTTAGATTTCATTTTTTAAGCAAAATTAGGTTGAAAAAATCGCCCGCTGGGGTCTGCAGGTGCAACACGTGGGCCCTGCGGACCCTGAATTTTTTCTACATAGAAAAAAGTCTTGGGTCCACACCTGTTCCACAACACCCATGCATACCTATGCACTGTGTATGAACTTAGGGTGCGGACCCTGCGCAATGAAATTTCAAACTTATTTTTCTCAATTTACGCCCAAAAATTTTCAAAAAAATCTTGTTCTAATATGTCTTTTTATGCATTGTAGGACATACAAGATGCTTGTTTGGAGAGAACGCGAGCATGAAGATGTAGATGATGCCACAATGAATCATTTGCCTACAATGCAGGCATTGAGAGCATGCGGTTTGTATAAATTCTGGGCCATTCAGGGCATGAGGGCATAGATAGACCTCCTGACGTGGCTAGTGAATAGATGGAATGTATAGGACTAGTGTTTTATTATTGGCGGCCACCGGCTTGAAATTGAGCTGGAGGATATCTATTTTTTGACCGGTTTGTCCAAGAGGGGAAAAAAAATTTCTCTGTTTGGGACTAGGCCAGGTGGCCAGTCTGTCGCTAGTCTTCGACTAGAGTTCTGTGATGATCAGGCAGACCCCCGAGACAAACGGATTAACATAAAAACTACCATCTGTCCCGAGCTTAAAGTTATTGCATTTACTATCACCAGAATATGTGGGAGCGCAGCGTTGCATGTAGCTACCGGTTCACAGATGCGCATTGTTGTAGACTGTTTCTGAGGCACCATTTTCAACTGGTGCGAAGCTGTGTTGGCTAATGTAAAAGGCCAACTAACCAGAGAAAAGAATTGAAAGCTAAAAAACTTTGGATATGGATCCATTGTAGTCACCTTTGCTCTAGAGAGGATCCCCATGTTAGCTCCGCAGAACATTCCTGTTGATGCTGGTCGACCTCGGGAACCTAGGATGGTTCGTTGAGTTGCTTTGATGGCCCGTCATGCTGAGGGCATTGAGGTTGTTCGATTTCCTTCTACATATTTTCGTTGGCTGGAACACCAAATTTTTGTTATAGAGTACTTTCCATACACCGGGATAGACTTCCGTGACGACCGAGAGATGGCTCTCCCAGCAGGAGAACAGTGGGATGATTCAGGTAAAAATCATTTTCAACAATTTCTAAGTTCTAATTTTTTTAATTTTAATCATCCCAAAACTAATAATCAAAAATTTAAATGCAAATGTGGGCCCACGACGACTAGCCAATCTCCAGCCTTTTGAGAGGAGACATCTAGCTGCAACAGCACCAGCCCCACAGGGCCAATCAACAGAGATCCTGACTGATTTGGAGCATCATCTAGAGTGCTTGACTCTAGACATTCCAGAGACTGATATATATGATATTCTGCTTATATTACAAAGATATGTGATTGGTGTCCCAGGACATTTTAGGAGGTACCTGTGTAGGGTGGCCCGAGTAGTGGTTTCTTATTGTGATCATCACCAGGGATAGGATGATCGATTTGTAGACTCATAACATTTTTGACCTTTTGTATTATCATTTTTGCCGATCATAAGGTGTTTTTCAACCTATGATTGAAGACGATGTATATTTAAAACAAACTTTTATGCTATGATATATCACTATTGCCGGCTATATGTGTACATGTTATCGAATGTTGTTTAATTTACTGTTTTGATTATTGAAAATGTCTATTTATCATACTAGAAGCAACTGCATCTGCTAAAGTATTTAAATATCTTGGAATATGATGATATTCAATGTAATCAAATTCACGTTTCAAGAGACGAACTCTTAAAAATAACTGTAATAACACTGGATTTCTAATGGCATAAACCCTGTTAAGCTATAATACAACAAGTTCATAATCCAACCTAACAATCAAACTCCGAATTCCAAACGATATGGATTCAGATAATAACTCAATCATTGCACTATACTCTACAATGTTATTCGTTGTTTGACCGAGGCTTACCCCATGCATGGACACTAACTCATCAGAGGGTGAATAGATAACCCAAGCTGCAGAAGAAATGTTCCGTGTACTACGACAAGCACCATCAGCAAAACCAATGTAGGTTTGAAGAGACGTCATCATTTGCAATATCAAGAGTAACACCCAGATAAGTAGGAATAGTGATAAGAACACACTCTAAACTAGGCACGCTTTTCTAATCTAAGACACACCAACAGTAAAGAATCTAATCTAACAAAAATATCCACACCAAATTTAAGCATAATATATCTTCAGATAAAGCCCATTTCTGGGTTTATCTAAAGGGACACCATCCAAATCTATCAGCTCATAGGCCCCTTTTGCCAGCTTTTGCTTAACAATGAAAGGACCATGCCACATAGGCACAAATTTTCTAGCCCCTAGCTTATCGTTGGCTTGATCGTACACTAAAATTAGGTCTCCTGTAAAATTATGAGAAAGAAACATTTCATATTTAATCTGGCTTTAATAATTTGGAATGCTTCTCGTTATTATGCGTATTTCTTCGATTCCCAACCAGCTGAGCCGTAGACAAAAATACTCTCCTCCTCTTCATGTTGTTTAGCAGGCAGGACTGTAATTTCATAGGCTAATTTTCAAACTTCAAATGATGAATTTCGCATTCAATAGGCAACACGCATTTTGAAAAACCATAAACCAATTGAAAGGGAGTGAAACCACTTGGATGTTTTTACTCGAGGTTCGATATGCCCAAGTAAAGTGTCAAAACATAATGCCAATTCGACTTATGAATACCAATGATTTGTTTAATCATAGTGACTAAAAATTTATTGATAGCTTCAGCCAAACCATTAGCCTGCAGGTAATATGGAGTAGAACTATCGTGGCGCAGGCCAAGTTGATATGTCAGTTCAGTCATCATGATATTTCGAAAATGACTTCCATGATCCGTAATTATGGCTTGAGGAACAACGAATCTAGCAATTATATGATTGAACATGAAATTTGCAGCAGTCTTGCCGTCTACTGAAAATGTAGGCATCGCCTCGGCCCACTTAGTAAAATAATCTACCGCTAAGATAATATATCCATGCCCCCAAGGTTCATGCGCACAAAATTGCCAACAGTTGGAGACTTGAGGCATGCTTGGTGGATATTGAGCGATGGCTCCACAAGAACCAAGCAATCCTCTTCAATCATATCAGACGGGAAGGTAATAAAGTTGTTGATCTACTTGCCAACTTGGGAGTAGACAATGAGCACAATCTTCTTACAGGAACACTCGACATAATTCAGAATCATGATCAAAGACAGGAATGCCAAACACTGGTCCAGAGTGAAGCATAACTCCCGGATGCGGGTGCAGATGTTAGTGTTTAAAGTGATGGGATGGGGGTGTGGCATAAGGGGAAGCCACTTTCCCACCCGCAAGAAAGCTGTCATTCAGCTCTTAAACTCGACTACTCAGCGTTTAATGCCATTTACTCCAGGTGCTCGTAACAACCATTATCCTGCTCCTCGATACACCTTCGCGTGCTGCGATATGGCTCAGCGTTCAGTTCATACTTATGGTGGTTTATTGCAGTCGATTCACAGTTGCACGGTTGATTGTGTTGTTATCATGGAGCGTCCCTCTGATCTGAACAGAATTCCCCCGCCAGTGAATCTGTGGTGCGCTCCAGGGGCAGGGCTTTCAAATGTTCGCACTGTAACTGGTAAGAGGAGCTATCTCAATTTTTGTTTGGATTTTGGATAAAATCTCCACTTCTCCCACGCTGGTTCTTGCAAGCTTGCTTCTGTTTCTCTGTTTCCCTTCTCGCCTCAGTCTTCTGTCCATCTTTCTCCTCCCTGCCCTGCTGTCTCGATTGCGAATATGCCGCGCCTTAGGCAGAGAATGCGTTGCAGAAGAGGCTCCACGAGGTGCCAAATCAGGCGCTCTCCCTCCACCTCCGACACCTCCTCTGCGTCTTCCTCCCATTCCTGGCTGATAGCTTCATAGAGGGTGCCTTCACGGGAATGCCGTCTTCTTGTTTCCCCAACTTCGCCTCTTCCCCGCTTCAAACCCACACCGCGTGTCTCTTTCCTTTAACAATACTCTCAATCGACCCAAGTGATCGCCAATTAACGTAGTCTTTCTGCAAGAAGAGCCTGACCTATCGATACTCATGCCTCATAATGCATATCTTCTCGAGGTCAGATTTGGCTCAGATTGCTTGGTCAAAGCAGCTTTTGGATAGTGTCGATTTGTAGGGTCGACGGGCATAGCCACGCAGACCGACGAACAAGGAAGAGGTGGGTCAACCTTCTCGTGAGGCGTGACGTGGTAAGGGAGCGAGGCGCGCGGGCTCCTCCTCTCAGGAAGGTGATCCATTCCATTGCTGACCAGACATGCTAACGGGAAACGATGATCCTCAAAAGTGTAGGTTCCCAAACCTCCCGATGAGTAGCTCCTCCTCTTCTTTCTGGTTTTTTTTTTCTCCGTTTCTGCCCATTCTCACGGGCCTGTTTATGTGTTTCCTGTTGTCATCGATCAAGCATCTGTTTTTTTGCTATGATATGGTCTCCAGTACTCCAAATCTCTGGCTCCCCTGCGCGGGATTTTTCTTATGAACTGTTACAAACTAGTTTCCCTCCTGAAGGGCAGTCTTCAACTCTGGTTTTTTGTTTAAAATGCCATAACACTAGGCAATGATTCGGCCTCGGCCCACTGTACTTTACTCCTTTTGTTAATAGATTACTGTTACTTAGAAAAAATATACGCATGCCCCCCGGCCAAGTGAGGGTTACATGTAATAAAGACAATACCCCATTTTGTGAAAGGACCGACAACAATTATAGGGTGAAGAGGAGTGGGTAGTGCACACATTTTACGATCAAAGACCTGACAATTGTGGCATTTCCGGACTGCATAAATACAATATTTGAATAAGGATAGGAAGAAATAACTAGTATGCAATATCTTTTGGGCTGTGGCATACCCAGACATATGACCACCACATGCTCCAGAATGGCAGTCATTCAGAACCTTCTCAGCTTCTTCATGAGTAAGACAGTGTCGGAAAACAGAATCCGCTCCACGATGATAGAGTGTATCACCAATAATATTGTATTGTTGGGATTGGAAACGCATTTTCCGTCGCTGAGATCGTGAGATTTCTGGCCGAAAATATTGGGTTTAGAGATAAACAATAATATCCCCATACCAAGGATCAAGTGTACTGATAAGAAACAAGGATTCATCCGCAATGGGCTGCTCTGCCACAGTTTCAGTATCAGTAGAGGGGAAATCACACATCAGTTCAGCAAAAACCAAACATTTCTTTGCCTTGGATTTTTCAAATTCCAAGTCAAATTCCTATAGGATAACTATCCATTTGGAATACTTGCCCCCTAGCAATTGTTTGGTCAAGATGTACATCATAGGGTTACAGTTAGAAATTATTGTGGTTTTGCGTAATAAGATGTAGTGTCTAAATCTTTGGACAGCTTGAACAGCTGCCAAGGCCAATTTCTCCACATGTGTATATTTGATCTCAGTCGGATGCAGATTTCAACTAAGATAATAAATCACATGTTCATTTTTGAATTCGTCTTCCTAAACTAAAACCATCCCAATGGTGGAATGAGAGGCGGCGAGGTACAAAAAATAGTCCTAGTTGTAATTGGGAGGATGCAGTAACGGTGCATGGGTCAACGAGTGTTTAAGTGCATCAAAAGATCGATCAGCGATCTCATACCAAAAGAATGGAACGTTCTGTTCTAACAACCTGGTAAAACCCTTTGTTAACTCGGCGTAGTTAGGAATGAAACGATGTAAAAAGTTTGATTTCCCTTACAAACTTTGGAGTTGGCGTAAAGTCGAAGGAGGAGGTAGATTGACAATAGCTTCAACCTTCAACGGATCAACGCGAATGCCTGCTTTCGAAACAATAAATCCCAGTAAGCGACCCGATTCTACACAGAAAACACATTTGTGTGGATTCAGCCGAATTCGATAATGCCTACATCTCATAAAGATTGCTTGTAAATGAGTGAGATGGTCGGCCCTATGTGATGAATGAGCAGGTAAAGAATCGAGATAAGGCTACACAATGTGCTTAAAGTCATGAAATGCGTAAGACATAGCCCTTTGAGAAGTTGCCCCAGCATTCTTCAAGCCAAAAGGTAGTTTGCAATAAGCAAATGTCCCCCATGGACAAATGAATTTTGTTTTAGGTTGATCAGCAGGGAGTATGTCTATTTGATTGTAACCGGAAAAACCATCCATAGAGGAGAACATTTCACTACCGGCACAATCATCAATGATTTGATCGATATAGGAAGTTGGATAATTGTCTTTAGGACAAGCTTGATTAATATCCCTATATTCGATACATACTCTTATCGTTCCTTGTTTTTTATTAACAAGAACAATATTCGATACCCAATCAGTTAAAGGAATTGGATAAACGAAACCTGCACGAAGTAATTTCTCAACTTCGACTTTGATAGCAGCAGCTTTTCTTGGATGTATCTGACGTAAGCATTGTCGAACAGGTTTTGCATCCGGGTAAGTCTTAATTTCATGTATAACAATTGATGGATCGATTCCTGACATTTCTTCATATGAC
This sequence comes from Pinus albicaulis, assembly GCA_034641835.2. Taxonomy (NCBI): domain Eukaryota; kingdom Viridiplantae; phylum Streptophyta; class Pinopsida; order Pinales; family Pinaceae; genus Pinus; species Pinus albicaulis. The sequence continues at coordinate 38,870,631 of CM076580.1, read as the reverse complement.
CAGGCAAACACATCACGGAATTCTTAAAATAGGGCTTTAGAAGTTTGGATTTCATTGTCCGTACAGGAAGCACCTATATGAATGTTTTCATTTATTCCGGGCTTCACTGAAATGTCAATAGGAATCGTTCAAGAGATATTTTCCATATTTAACTCAAAATAAAGATTTTGTAATGGATTCTATGATTCTTTGACATATTTAGTAGTAAAAATAGAAGAGAAATCATTGTCAAAATGTTCCAGCTCATGTAAGAACGAAGATTGGTGATGTAGATCTTCCCATGGTAAATCGTCAACAGACAAAAGTTCACGAATCTGCTCATAAGTATGAACAAGATCGGGAAATGTCGTTGTGGCTGAGCTAGATATAGAAAGTGATTCCTCATGGATCACATTAATTGGATCAGTTTCGGTTGAAGAAGGATCAAAAAGCGACTGTACAGCCTAATATGCAATTTCAAAAGGACTCAAAGGCATCGCGCCATCAAATGAATCCACCTCGGAATAGAAAGGTACAATCCATGGATCATCAAAAGTAACAGTATTCGATGAAATCATATGAATATTTGCAATATGAGGTGATACGTTAGGAGCAGGAAAGGAAAAAGTTCCTAGTAAACTACAATCTTTAATCAAACCTACGCCAACATCCTTGTAAGGGATAGCCATTTTACCGATGTGCTAGATAGTTTATGTAGAGGCTGGATCGGATGAGAAATAAGTGAGCTGGTCTATTGTAACGATCTTTCCTTGATGTGGAAACTTGATAAGCTGAAATACCAATGAAACAACAGCAATCATAGCATAAAACCAACTGCGACCCAGGAGAAGGTTGTAATCTAGAGAGGCATCAACCACCTCCACATCTAGATTTATGGTTTTGCCTTCGACCCCTATAGGTAAATCCTGCAAAATACCAAAAGGATGGAACCCTCGGCCATCAAAAGCCTTTAGAATTGTAGGAGACTGATTGAGTGTAGGAGAACCAAGCAATTTCCAACACTGGATCGACATAATACACGTAGAATCCCCTTTATCAATCACAGTCCGAAAAATGGGTCTATTTTTTACTAATATTGGAATCTGGAAAGCCATTTGATGGGGTAGGCGGGGTGTACTATTCTCTAAATCAAAGATTATTAGGTTTGAATCCTGAATATCGACAGCTCCTATGGCAGACAAAATTAATTTACACTGTGCTGGGCATGATTGCAGCACTTCCAAAGCAGCTGACATTGCTGAAGGGGAAATAGCTAAGTCCTCAACAATGTTGTAATTCTGAGCAGCTCTCGCATGTGGATTGAAAGCTGATTTACAAAGTACACCTTTAGCAGGCGGTTTGATTACTAGGTCTGGATTGAGTTTCTTGATCTGTAGTGGATCAGAAACAGGAGGAGGTGTAGTTGATGTGTTTGAATTAGAATATTCTGCTTCTTTACCATCAACAGGATTCTTGCTACCATAATCTTGCGATCGCGTCGCAATCCTGACATGAGACATCATCAGAATGGGTTCTTTTGAGGCGTTCGAGGTAGAACTAATCATCTTACTATCTTGACTAGGAAAAGGATCCTTCAAGACAGCAGGTTGTTGAGAACCTTAACGAATTTCGAAACCTCCGCTCGATGAGGGCATTCTTTGGTAAAATGATCCTCGTCGCAAATGAAACAAGGATAGCGAGGTTTGCGTTTTTCGTCATTAGATTCATTTTTATCTGTTTTATCTTTTGAATTTTGCTTGTTTTTATTCTTCCCCTTCTTTTTATCTCCAGATTTAGATTTGGCCATAGATGACTCTACGACATGAATATCGGCAGAAATTTCAGCGGAAGATTCTCCTGTCGGGGAATCAGGTAAAGTTATTATAGGAGAAGAATTATTTGAAGATTTATTCTTACTTTTAGCACTAATTGAACCAATCATACCATCAGTGGCATGAGACCCTGAAGGATCTGCAGTTATTTGACCTTTTTTTGGAAGATCAGGGATTTTTTCATGTAAAGTACCTGACTGCGTGTAGACGAGGTCAAGGTACTGAGCTTGAGCAATGACTTGCTCCTCAGTAACAACTCCTCCCTTAGCTACATCTTCAATTATTTTGGGTAATAATGATTTAATGAACCATTCCGCCAAAATTTGATCTGGAATGAAAAATTTCACCAAACGCCTTCGACGTTGCCATTCGTGAATATGATCAGAAATATACATGGACGTTGATTTTTTTAGTGAAGTCAATAGTTCCGTGCCATTTTCGTATCTGACAAGTAACTGAAAATGAGTTAAGAATGCAGTTGCTAACTTATTGAAATTATTAAAAGAGCCTCGTGGTAAATCAATGTACTATTTGGAAGCAAGACCAATAAGAGTTCGTTGAAAAATATGTAAGCGAATTGAATCATCAATTATTGAATTAGACGCACACCAAAGGTGATAAGTCATAACATGATTTGATGGATCCTCTCCTGACTTACCCTCGAATTTTGGTATATCACTAGGCAACTTATGTGGCATTGGCGGCCAATACGGATGATAGTAAATTGGATCATTCGTAAGTCGTGACAAATCAGGGAAATCCAAAGTTGCAATAAATGGTAACTAACGGTTAGGGTCGCGAAAACCTTGAGTAACAAGACCAGTTCTAGGAGGAGGATACCCAGGATAACTGGGAATCGGATTTGCATTAGGAATGGTATAACCTCTCGGGAAACCAGGATTAACCGGACCAAACTGTGGTTGTTGAGGCTATTAATAAGTATAGCTAGGATACGGTTGATACTGATAAACTGGATTTTGTGCAACAGGACCGAATTGATACTATCCCTGGTACGGTTGATATGTGAATTACGGTTGAATCATGACAATCGTACTTGTACCAGCTTGTCCTGTAGGTATCTGGACCGAAGTCTGAACTGTAAGTCCTGACTGGGGTACAGAGACTTGAGGAATTTGCACGGATGTAGGGATAGAAGAAACCGGAGCTACAAATACTCTAGAAATAGGTGTTATAGGTTGAACAGACGTTGTAGTAGTTGCAGCAGTTTGAGGCAGATTCTGAGGTGTACTAGGCGCAAGCTATTGAACAGAACCAGGTGCAGGGATTTGAACGGTAGACTGGAAAGGTTGTTGGGTTGGACCAGAAACCAAAGGTTGTCCAGGTTGACTAGATAACTGCACATTAGGTTGCATAGTCTATTGAATTTGGGATGGATCCCACACCATGTTCATTCCGGGGTATTGTCCCTTAGAAGGTTGAATGTAAGGACCATAGCCTGGTTGAACGTAGGGTTGATAATTAAGAGGTAAATTTCCAGCTCCTTGTACAAATGATTGACCAGAAGGTGGTTGGAAACCTTGAGTTGGGTACTGACCTTAAGGTTGATAACCCTGAGGCGCGTACTGAATCTGGGGTTGATAAAGACCCTGAGGGATATATTGAGTCTAGGGTTGACCCTGGGGTATGTACTGTCCTTGAGGTTGATAACCTTGAGGTATGTACTGTCCTTGAGGTTGTTCTCCAAAATAATATTGTGCCACAGTTTGTCTTAGGAAAAAATTACCTTGAGGTTTCCCCCCACGTGGTAACTGACTGCCTTGAGGTTGCCCCCCAGGCGGTAACTGACTACCTTGATGTTGCCCCCCAGGCGGTAACTGATTTCCCTGAGGTTGTCCCCTGGGCGGTAACTGACTACCTTGAGGTAGAGGATTTGGAATATTACTAGACATCATAAAGATTTTCTCTACGTTCTACGTTTCAGTTTTAATTCCATTAAGACTAGATGATAATACTTGTTCAATCGGTCGAGGAGCTACTCCTGAGAAAGTATCAGAAAGAGCTTGGTACTCCGAAAGAACAGAAGGACCACCATGTAAAAATTCTTCCGGTGTTTTGGAAAACATACATGACTCTCCTGACATGATAGATGAAGGATAGTAACCTCTAGGCGTAGGATGAAAAGGAATTCGAGGTGGTGAAAAAGCAAGACCCGGGTTTTCTAAAAAGTTTGTCAAAGATAAATACCTAGCGTCACTCCTAATAGGGCTGTATAAAATGGATTCATGTTCACTAAGATTCAAAGATTGTGGGGATTCAGGAAGAGTTACTTCTTCATCTGGACTTGCAAGTTCTTCAATAGAAATAAGGCCAAATGGAAGATCTTCAGTAACAATATTTCTTACCCTAGGTGAACCAGGATCACTAGAAGTTGGAGTAATAAATCCTGAGGATGTTTCCAAAACAAAAGGTTCAGTGTCAAGTTCAGAAATTGTGGGTTCTTCAGCTAATTCATTGGAAGGAGAAATACTACCAGTAACTTCAGAAACTGAAATCGGCTCTTGAATATGCTCTGGTGTGGGTATTTTATGATCAGGATGAACAACGATAGATGAACTTCCGACTTCTGTTGATCTAATTCTACTGCTACTAGATGATACTAGAGCACACAGCCCTTCAAGTTGACTTGGTGTATACTTAGGGGGCTTCCCCTGAAGTCTTCGGGACTGTCTCGGTAATTCTGCCACGATTAAATATTAATCAATCACACGCAAACAAAGAAAATTTCAATAAAAACACCTAAAGTCTCTAAAGAAACAAACAGCTGAAGCACATGCCTAAAAAATCTAAGAGTTCAAACCACACACAAACAGTAACTTCCCGTACTAAAAACACTAGTTGGTGATGAAATCCAACTTAGTAGAAGTTTAATCCAGAAAGGGCGGTTGGAACAATTGCCCCAACAACCTTCTTAATGAAACAGACTGGCACAAGTTTCTTCACAAAACCATCTCGCGTGAAGAAAACCCCCTAGAGAGTCCAAGTGAGTCTAGTCGATGTCTGCTCTAGGTACAGTGAGATTTTTCCTTCACCGTCACCTTAGGAAATAATCTTAAGTTTATGGACACTAAGGTTACCAACAGTAACAAATACAACTGGGGGAACAGTCTACGATCCGATTCCACGTGCAAGGGCAGAGTAACAAAGCTCAATCCCCTTGAAGGCTCCTCGACATGGTCAATCCGAGGTTTACCAACAAGTGACCCCAGGCTCCTTGACAATGGTTAATCCGAGGTTTACCGTTTGTAATGCGCGCAGAATCTTCTATCTTTCCCAATGAAACAGAATTGATTGTCTCAAAGGTTCGGATATGATCTCGTGATTAACTCCTTTAAGAGAAGCTTCCCAGATTGTACCAATTACAATTGGATTTATTTCCTACCGCAAGATTTATCTACTTTTTTGTTTTTACTATCTTGGAGAGTTAATTACTCCCTACTCCAAGATACTAGCCTAAGCTATATTGGTGATAAGAGCCCTAGAAATAAAAAGATTACTAGATCAATTTTAATTAAGCATTGTTTTTATGGGCTGTTCTTTAAGTCAATAGGTATGGAAATGAAACTTTGATGGTGTGAAGACTCGACTTCCAAAAACACTAAAAATGCACCTAAAAATGATAATCAATTCATTTTTCTTTCAATGAAATTCTAGCTAAAGAAAGAGTTCGAGAATGCAATTCTTTTAAGAGACAATTCTTTCTTTGAACATGAAGAATAAATGAAAGAAAATCTTTTTGTCTTTTCAATAAGAACTCAAAACGAGACAAATAATCAATGCTCACAATAAATCCCTTTCAATTTCAAGACTTGAAACTACAAAAACAACTTTCCTTCAAAAGAGATCTACAAGTTCTAAAAAGCACTCAAAACTACACAAAAAAAAAACTAATTTTGAGATCTACAAACTTTGAAAATCTAATTGAATAAAAGCTTTAATTTTTTTTTTTTTTTTTTTTTGAGAATGTTTTACTTAGTTGTTTAGAAAACTAAGGATTCATTTGTCCAGAATAACAATCAAATCAAAAAACATCCAGATATGTTTCCTTTTGTAAAAAATGAAATTCAGAACTTATAACAAAGTTGGTTCAAAGATTTGCAAAGAGACAACTAGATCTATTTCTCAAGAAAGGATGGATTTCACAACCAAGTCAGACTCATCAAGAAGACAAAAAGACTAGTATGATCTGAGGTATTTCAAGCTTCCAATCTTTGTGTCACTACATAGACCAAGTGAAAACCAATCCAAGTATGCAAAACTTCTAGAAAATCACTCAAAACACAAATACTGTTGGAACTCACTCACAAGAGGCTTTTGACAGAAACAATATAGATCTGGGTAGATACTAAAAATCCTAAATCAAATTAAACATAAATTGGAAGAAGAAATCTGAATTTTTTCAAAAAATTTAACAGGGTCCGCAGGCCCCAGAAGTAACAGGTGCGGTCCCGCACTGGTTACTTAAGGAAAGTGCGAAACAACCCGCACTGTGTAGGAAAACAAAGTGCAGTCCCAAAAAAAGTTCAAGAAAAGCACATAAGATTTCAAAATTTTTAAAAGAAAAGTAAACCTAAGCTACCCAGGCAAGTATCCATCAATCAAAAACCAGAAAAATCATTTTCTTAAGTCAAAACAAAGGAAAACCAAAAACAAGAATCCTTCCCCAGTGGAGTCGCCAATTTGTTGACCAGATAAATCAATCTTGCGGACAAGATCGATCTCCCTAGTACCAAAAGGTAATCTAGCAACAAACATCCAAATAAACCTATCTTTCTCTAAACATATGCGATTTACAAAAGAATACTATAAAGGTGTTAAGCTCTTACTGTAGATCCAATGCTTGTTCGAAGTAGTTGTCCCTCGGTCACTTGAAGGAGTTATCTTTAAAGACCTGGAGTCACAAACAAGAAAACATTAAATAGCACCTGTATAGTAAACATTATAAATCATGCCTATCATGGTGATCAAGGAATCCATGAAATAAACAGTTAATTAACAACTTATTGAGAAAAATGAATTCATTTGTATTAAACTTTGAAAGAAGAAAACCTTACAACCTTAGCCTTGATGTTGAGCAGGCCTTCTGAGGTTTGAGGCGAATATTCTCTACTCTCACAAGCTTTTCACTCTTAAAATTTGAGACGGATAGAAGTATGTAGTCTCTCCTCTAAAATCTCGGTTAAAAATGAGTCGATTCCCAACGGCACTTAACCTAAATAATTTTAAAGCTTTAACTCAGGCTGATGATCTTGCATAGTGCAAAGGATGAGTTTTACATTCAACTATGAAGGGATAGAATTGTCATGAGGATAAGCTCCTCACATCAGAGATTTACTCCTTAAAATGAGGATACATGAATCTCAAAGAGTGATTTCTACCACACACAATTCTTTCTAGAGGCCTCTAGAATTTAATCAAAATGAGCTTTTTGATTTTACTTGCACCCTTGATATTTTACGGTCCACACCCATAACACGAGAAAAAGTGCGTTGGTACGCGAAGTCATGAACATTAGCTACGGGACCACGAGCAGACGAAGAGAAAGTGTGATAGTTAAGGAGATTTTTGACAACTTTTCTCTTATTTTCAAAGACGACATGAGAATGTGTATTAGACACAGGAAAGTATAGTGATATGGCTCCGCCACAAATAGCGAAAGTATCAAGATGATAAGTTTTGTCACAGCATATAGGGTGCAAAGATTGTTGTCCAAAGGAAGTGATCGAAACAGAAAAAACCACATTCGTTACCATACTTGGTTGAGGGAAAACATTATATAAGTAGGAAAATTCTTATCGTGCATCACATAAAGAAAATCTCAATTTGACTTTGCCTTTGTAAAATTGACAAAAATCAAATTTCCACATCAATAGACAACTTGGAGGAGTTAAGCCCAGAGGTGACATGGATCTTGTCGGTAATTTAGCTTAGTAAATTTGAGTTAGAGGAGTTGGATTTCGGTTAAGCATGTGTGATTGCTAATTTGTAGCTATTAAGGTATGTTATATCAATTAAGCCGATTTCAGTTAAAATAGTTCTCAATTTCGGAGGAACACGTGGAAGACCCGGTTACGAGTGGGACTTTAGTCTAACTTAGCAATCATCTAGTTAACTGATCCGATCTTAAAATATCTATTCCTTGGAGAGAATTTGAGCTATCCATGCGTAGTGGGAATTCTGAGCCTTTTGCACAATTAATTATATACTAGATTGATGTATAGTAATTGTATTGGTCGGAGTGATCAACCCGAAATTGTGTAGTGAAAATGTTGACTTGAAGTGGAGTCTTAAGTAGGAAAAACGGATGGAGAGGATGAATGGACTATTTGAATAATTTTAGTAAATAATGGTGAACAATTGAATTCACTCCTACTTTATTTCATATAGGATTTTCTCCTTCTTTTACGTACCCCAAGGAAAATGTAGATGCGAATAAGGAGAACCCTTTATATATACAGTGGAAAAAGGTAGAATTTAGTGTTTTATTTTTTAATGTCCTCGACCTTTGTCTCTCATTCTATGGAAGGGACCCAACTATTTAGAGTGTATAATTTTTATTATTATATCACCACATTTTATGGAAATTTATTTGAAAATGGTCATTTTTAAAAATTTATTTTTATTCTAATGTAAGAAAAATAGAGTGGCAACTAATTCATTAATGTTATTTAAGGAAAATTATATTATTTGAAATGATTTATTCATTAAGATACGTAGGGTGGAATTTCATTATTGAGATACCTTTTTTATTGCTTAGTTACTTATTTCCTTGTGTATAGAGCGAAGTTTTTAATTGATAAAAACAATTTAATATTATTCTATGGCCAAATTCAATTCTTTATTACTAAATCATGTTCTCCACAGGTTTCGAAATGGTTATGCTTAATGTCGATTGAATTTATCTATTTTAAAGAAAACCCACACTATCACCAAATTCAATTCTTTATTGCCAAAACATGTGCGGATGAGTTCAATATGGTTATGCTTAATTTCAACTCAATTTATCTATTTTTAAATACAACCCACGATATCAAATTTAAATGGAGCTTAATGTATAGTTTTTCATAAATAGAAAAAATATTAATTTCAATTTCATTTCTATGAAGCATTAGAAAGGGATAAAAAAAAGAAATTAGGATGTTAATTAGGTTTAGTTTCGGTGGTTAAGAGGAGTTGTTATCGTCATTGTCTAATTCCAATCTTACTTGTGATATTTGTATTCCTTGTGTAGGGTTGCATTATCTTTGGTTTCCACGACTCAACCTTTGAATTCCTCCATTCTACGAAATTTGAATCGTTTCCAATATGTTTTGCATTCAAATAATTTTTATGTTATTATTCATTTTTATGTTAGAAAAGTATGGATTGAAATGTTTGATTACATCTTAGATTTTTCTAGTATGGTCTTATGGGTGTATTTTTTATATGGTGAACAATAGAGTATATGTACTGCATGGAAATAATTTTGTTTCTTACACTTCGTAGTATGTTAAACTATGTTTGGTTGTCCTTAGGTGTTGTAACAGTAGCATTTTAATTTTCACCTCTATTTATAATACGAGTTTTCTAATATAAAAAAATCCCTCGTTTTACCAGCATATTAAAGCTAATGGTTTGAGATGTAGCATGTTGCCTAGAAGTCTGTCATGAGAGTTGTGTATGCTCTTAAATTCAGATTTGTTTAATTAGTTAGTTCGAGCTTTAATTGCAAACTAAATGTAGGATAGTGGGTCAGGTTATGATTTTCGGGATATATCTTATAAATTTAGTTGACACAATTATGGAATTTGGGCACAACTATATGGGAACATTGTTGAACCGGTGAAAGTCTCTAGTAATTTATATGATACTTGGAACATTGGCGGTGTTGGATAGCTACCTTATGTTCTTGGTGCCTTTTATTTTGCCACCTTATTTTCCTTTATTTATTTATTTAATATTATTATTATTATTATTAATTTATATTCTATTTTTATTATTTATTTATTTATTTATTTTATTATTTATTATTTATTTATTTTTAATTTTTATTTATTTTAGTCATTGGTTATTTTATTTGGACCTCATGCTTTAATAAATAAATAAAATTAATAATTAAATAATTTAATCATCTAAATAAGATATATATATATATACATATACATAGATACATATATATATATATATATATATATATATATATATATATATATATATATATATATATATATATATATATATTAATTAATTGAGTAAAAACATAATATATATTAAATTATAAATTTTAAGAAGTCAACTAATGGATTTTTCTAATGACTAGTTTAGCCATCTCTACATCTATTTAAACTTATGGCATATACGATCACCTAGTCTTGATGATGAACCTACCTTGAGTTGGTTTGAAACGCATTAAGCGATGTTCCATTGCACATGATTAATACAAAATAGATTTTACAATTTTATATGGATCACGAAGTGTAGATTCTAAAACTAGAGTGTATGTGAGGAGTGTGTTGAATTTGAGATGTCCCATACATGAAGTATGTTAAGAGAATTTCATAATAGGACTACGGAAATCTATAGTTGTGATAGGGGATGGACAAATTAGTTTCAAACAAGCGATACTTTGGGCTAGATATACTTGACACTTTTTTTTCAATGGCTTGATTAGGTTCCCAAGTTGTAAAAAAGTAAAATTTATCCTACGGCTTGACATGACAACTGAGGAGTGTTCGGGAGTCCCGAAGTGCTAACACATCTTATAAATTTCCAAGGCATATTAGAATTCAGGATGTATTGGAGTTCCTAGGGTGTGAGATTACTTAGCATGATAGGGAGTTCGAGAGGGAAACAAAGGGAGGGTATTTTCAATTGAATGGAAATGAATGAATAAAAGTGTGCGATAAGGGAGTCTTAGCAAGTTCAGTGTGATAGGGAGGAGTGAAAAGGTATGATATGTAGTGCCAAGGTATTATGGAGTGCTAGGAAATCATGCGAAGATGTTCCAAGTTCGAAGGTGTGCCAATGTGTGCGAGGAGTGTTATGGGGTGCTAGACAAAAGCGGAAGAGATCATTATGTGATAATGCATGGAAATGATGAATAAGAGTGTATAGTAGGGAGTGACAGGCATTAGTGGAAGTGCTTAGGAATGCTACGATTATAGGAAGACATGCAGCCAAGATGTGCCAATGCATGCATGTAAATTGTTAATTAGGAGAGCTAGGGTAACACGAAATTTACTACGTCAAAATTCATGGAAATGTCATGCTCGTAGATATGAGACGAAGTGGTCATGCACTCATACTTGGGGCACCAATTTGCCCCCATACTTGTCCATGTTCGTGTTGATTTTCGTCTGAGTAACCATCTTGCTCATGTTTCTATTTTGTTGGACCTTTTCTATGTGAAGCATGTGTCCTTTTTGCTTGTTTTAAAAACTCCTTTGACTCATCATTGCATCCATGTAGTCTATCCCAAGACCCTTTGTAACTTTTGCTATAGTCCTCCATCCTTCATTGCTTGGTTCCTCTCTTGTGTCACAAATTATGGCTGAGTCCTACTATCCCCTATCTTCTTTGATGTAATTGTTTCGATTACACTTGGTCATCCATGCCCTTTATGCTCTAACGAAAGTCGTCCATTTGCTACTCGGTGCTACCCCCATTTCATCATCATCCACAGTGTGATCTGTTAGTTGCTCTACTATTTTCTCTCGTGCCTTAGTTATGGTCCTTAATGCCTCACCTATAAGCGGACATCCTTTTGTTAATATCATATCATTCATTCTAGAAAGGCAATTCAGAGGATGGTGTACCTTGATTCAGCTTCCACTCTTGTTGATTGCCTGGATCGAAAGACTCCTTATTTGCCATTTGACTTGATTTTCTCGATACGGCTCCTTGTATGTCCGAGATCCATATACTTGATGGTTGATCATGCGACGGAGATTGGGCCATTGATTCTTGGGTATGTGTGAAGTGTTTTAGACTTCCTTGAGGGTAGCTGCAGTAGTGTAGCATGCACAGACAGACCCTCTTCATTATAGCCTTTGATACCTCCATAGATTTGATGATACCATTGTCATTTGCTCTGGCATACTTTCGGTTGCATGTATCAGGTAGATTTTGAGCCCTTTCCTATTTACGGGAAGTTTGGTTGTACTTATATCTCATGTACCATATATTATTGTATATGTCTGTTGTTATCAGGCCTGTAGTATGTATGTAAGGATTCATTATCATGTTTTATCTCGCTCATGTTGTGAAATGTACTATATATTTTAGTCCCTTGTTTACTAGTTATCATTCTTTGTACTTTGTCTGTGAGCATAGGTATCCCTCCCCTAAGATACCTATAACATAGGTACTCAGCGCTTCAAGAGACTTGTCGAACTTGTAAGTCTCGACTACTCAAGTATATTCCTCTAGTGCTTTGCTCTTGTATGTTTCTCACTCTCTATCTTCCCTTTGTTGTCTAGATTAGTTCTTACAACGTACTTCGGTCATATGATTGGCTTCTAATATGAACCTCCAGGAAATTTTCATAGTACACTTTGGTCATCTAACTATTATATTCAGTGGACCTAAGTACACCATGTAAGACCAATTTTACCTAAAGTAAAATTTCTTTCCATATGAAAAATAACTTAGTAAACCACCTTTATTAAGTTGTTTATGGTCATGAAACCCATGAAATATTAAGTAAACTACATTTTTTTTATTTTCCTCGGAATAATTTCAGACAAAAAAAGTTTGGTCATATTCCAGTCATATTTAACTCAAGAGGAAAATTAATTAGATAAATCACTATTTATCTTATTATTTTCTAGGAACTACTTATTTAGGCCTTATTTAAATAATATTCCTTGTTAAATTTGACTAAATCATTCATAAATAATTAAATAAATCATTATTTATTTTGATTATTACTCCAATACATTCTTAAAATAATAAATAAATCATTTATTTATTTATTATTTACAAATAAAGGATTTGACCCAAGTCAAATTCTTTTCCTTCCAACAAATATAATAAAATATTTCATAAAGTTGGATCTTGATTTGGTTAATAATATTTTAACTATGCACCAATATCTAGACTAACTCAATATTTTGCTATAAATAGAAGGGTTTTTTCCATTCATTCACTACCTTTTGTTGCCCTAGGAGTCACTTTGGATCTACACTTTTGGTCGACTTTGATCCAACATCATTGTCATATTTTTCTATATTTTTCTTGTACGTACTTGCAGTTCCATTTTGTGTTTAAGGTTTTCCACACCATCGAGAGAGGGATTTATATCTAAAGTGTTGAGGACACAGAACCCATCCCATTGAAGGTAGGAAACATCCTTCTATGTTCTCCTACAGTGCTACATCATCTGAAATTATTTAAACATATTCTTGTCTTGTCTACATTGGATGCATGGAGCAACTCCTATTTATTTATTGCTTAATGTCTTTTAATGCATAGATATAGATTTTGCGGCATTTATCTTGAGTGAATAATTCTAGATATAAATATATTGTAATTATATTTGCTATTAGAGCTATTTTTATGTGTGGCTAAAGTGAGCCTTTTTCGTACACTTCTTGATTTAAGATTCATACTAACAAAATGAACAGATAAGAGTTTGTGATTGGAAGTGTCGATGAGTTCTAGATTCAACTCACGAAGGGAGTGACTCACAGTATACTAGGTATTGTTAAGGCATGCTAGAATACATGTTTATGTGCAAGTTGTCACCTGAGTGCTGAGGGTGTACCAACACGTGCGAAAGTGTTAAGGAATGTTATGGAAAATCAAGCAGGGAGAACTAGGTAAATGCATGGAAATGAATGAATAAGATTTTGTATTTGGGAGTGTCAATGAGCTCTAGAGTTATATTTTAAGGAGAGACTACAAAGTATGCTAAATTAATATAGTATAGATATAGTTTTAGAAACGATTATCTTAAAAGTCTGCTTCAAATTGTTATGTTATTAATGATGTGTGCTACTGAAGGTCTGGTGTCGAGGAATCGGTAGGAAGAACTAGATCAAATGCATGAAATGAATGAATAAAATTAATACTGACGAGGATTTTCAATGAGTTCTAGGTGCATTGGAGAAATTGAGCAAGGTTATATATTCATCGATTGCCATGGGATGCGCTAAACTATAAGCGATTTTAGGAAGTGATAAGTGTTGCAGGAGTGTAAAGCATGCCAAAGAATGCAAGGGAAACTAACGCCACCTTAGTGACATTAAAGGCATTTAAGACATATTAGTGCTATGACATGTCAACAATATCGTCTTGTTCCTTGATTTTATATTACATTTTAGATCTTTGATGAGTATCTTTATGCTTTTTAAGTGGGGTGATTTGATATTGGACCTTGGAAGCTAAGATAGGTTACTGGTGATTCTTAAGATTGAAACAGTGATAATAATTTGTTCCACAACATGAAAATCATTATTCTTAGAATCTTTGATGAAAACACACTCTAGTGCTATCATCTACTTTTAGAAATGCTACACATTCACAGAATGAGCTAGTGCATGAAAATTTTAACACGAGAGCCATTCTTTGTTGATACAAACTATAATAAATCTGATAGAGCTATTACGAGGATCATGGCACTTCACCAGGGAATTCTGCAATCTGAGGAATATAACTGTGACTTGATCCAACCTTAGTCTTTTGATAACAAATCTACCTCAAACAAGACAACACTTCACCCATTTTTGTATAGTGTCACACATAACACTGATCCCTTCTTCTAGACATCTAAGTAGTTCTGTGCATCCATTGTAACTCCTGAATTTTCCTCTATATTGAACTCAACTCTTTTAGGTTAATGAAATCGGCTCAATTTTCCTAAATCTGCCCCTTTTTACTTTAAGTTCCTAAAACACTTAGGGTTTTGATTGAATTCATTCCCTCCGTTTTAATAACTCTTTGGTTTCCCACATTTTTCTGCCTTTTACTACTCGAGGTGACATGTCTAGTTTATGGACGTTTCCATTCTTCACTAACTCAATACTCTGATATGGCTGAACTAGGGATGTGCTTCAACTCCTTGTCGTAATAACCTTCAAATTGCATCCTAGGCCATGCGCTACCACTACCAATGTTGTTTCCTTCGCAAGTACAAGAGTGCAGGCTCCTCTTTCCATTCATCCAACAACACTTGAACTATGCTGCTTACAGTTACCATCAATTTCCCAACCACGGTGGATTCGTTTTCTAATCTAGTGCAGGCATTCCCTCATCTAGGGCTCTTAAAATCTCCAACTTCAAAGGCAGATTTAAGATCACTATAAAATCTAACCTATTCTTGTGCTAGATATTAACATTCAGATCACCAGAAAATTTGGATTACTCTCTATCACTCCTTTTTAAAAATTTAGATCCTTAGACTATGGTCTACAAATCATCACTAACAATTGACTTCAGCTAATTTCTTGCATACAGCACCTTGAATCTATCCAAAAATCTGGATAGTCACAAAAATCAAAATCCTCTTCATACCTTGACATTCCTCTGCTACTGTACATTTCTTCCATATGTCCTTTCAGGTTCTAAACTTCCTTTGGATTTTATCTCTCACACAGCCTTATAAACCATCTTCAAAATATGTAGTATATATTATGACTCTCAAACCTCTCTCACAAGGGTCACAAACCCCTGTATTCTATCCATATTTTCCTTAATTCTTCAGGGCATAACATAGATTAGACATGCTAGGAAACCTCCCTAACAGGTGTTCTGCCCATTATATTTCTTTAAACGAACCCTATCCACCTGTGAAAAAAAAACTACTACTCATAAGGGACTGACCAGCTCATATGGATCCCTTGCTTGCAGGCCATCTTTTGTATTAAAATCCATTTCTCTGAATTTAGATCCCTATGATCCTCTCAACTCGGACACCATGGTCAATGTACACACGTGTGGTTACTTATTCCTTCAGTATAACAAACCCTCCTCAGTTGTTTTGGTCTTCTCTGGGATCTTTTAGCAGCCTACAACCACAGCTTCTAGGGTCTCAACCTCTCTAGTATTTAAGAACAGTCATGGCCTTCACAGAAAAACACAGAAATCATGCCCAAATTCTCATGAGTTGCATCTCTTGAGTCGATCTTCAAGAACCAATATTATGACATCTGCTACAACTCCAGAACCACTAAGGTAATAACGACATTCATGTGACCTTCATGATCTTGCTCTTGACGGATGATCACTGGCCTCCCTTTAGCAACCCTTCCTCAACACTCTAACTCGACCAACTTTAGGACCTCACATCCTCTCACGGCTTCCTTCATCGTCGGATCCTTGTCCTTTATATTTCTTTCCTTCATACTAGCTCCTTGTTAAATATGTTTTCCAAACTAGATACATTAAAACTATAAATTAAAAGACTATCATGAACCTTGATATTATTTTCCTTCTAATTTTATTTAATATTTTAAACTACCATCAGGTCAAAACCCCTTCACTTGGGTTCTTTTTCCACAAAGCCTTTTTTGAAAAAAAAAAAAGAAAACCATATCAATAAACGACGTTCCTCCAAACTCACAAAATTCAACAACATGAATCTAGTTAAGTAATCATTACTTGAATTGACTCTTGTAGTCATGTGAGGATTTGGTTGGGTTCCAGTTGCAAATTAAGTAAGGGTAGTTGTGAAGTGTTAGGGTTAAGAATGCAAAGGAATTAAAGGTGTGCTAACACATGCCAAAAAATGTAAATGCATGTTGAGGAGTGTTAAATGAATCTAGAAGATCTGAAAAACTAGGTCAAAATGCGTAGAGTAGACAAATAAGAGTGTGTGGCAGTGTAAGTGAATTCAAGTGTGCCAAGGACAAAGTATGTTAGAAGTTCAAAATATGATTTGCAGAGGCAAGCATATGATTATGATGGGGGCTCAACGAAGAATATTTAGACAAAGGGAGACATTTTGTTGGGCACAACACTATTTTCCTTTATACATTATTTTATATGACATGTGGCACACATTGGTAGAATGATCATGTTTTCAACTATATTTTACAATTTCATATTATTTGTTATTATAAGTTTGAGAACTTTACTTGTGCCAAATTCTATCTTGTGTGTCTTGTATCTTGTGGTTCTTGCAAACTCTTAGTTAATTATCTATTCATTTTATAAGACTGCATTTGTCTTATGGCAAATATTTCCTATAAGCTATGTTTATTAGTTATTTTATGGACATGGATAGATGTGATCCTTTCTTTGTAATTTATTAAGTGGGACAAGTTCAACATGGACATGAGTAGCTGGATAGAAGTCATAAGTAGTTCTTAGGTGAAATTGGCCTGAAATCTACTTGTGGTAGGTCTGGTAGTCAATTTTTGTGGCTAAAAGGAGGCCAATGTCACATGAAATGTAATAGATAAGGACTTGATTGGAGTTCCCAAATTAGTGAAAAAATTATAAGGCTAGTTGTGAGGACTTAAGTGGCAAGGCATCTTGGAATGCTAACATGTGCAGATCCTTTGAAGGCATGTCAAATATGTTAATATGTGTCAGAGTAGTAAGGCATGCAAAGATGAAAATTTGTGACAATATTTTCCTGGACTAATTAACAAACAGAAAAACTTAAAACAGAAATGAACATATCATATGGACAATAAGTCATCAATTTACCTTTTCCTGAGGTTCATGCTAGGCACATGAACACTAGGTGACAATGAGTGCCAAGTGCGGGTGTTATTGCATTAACGCATTCTAAGTGCGGAAATGTCTCCCCATTCTTCCCCGTACTTTCCAATAATTGATCTGAAATAGAATTTCATATTAAACCATGCGAAAGAATACCAGCATCTTTAATCAATGCTAGACATGCTAATACTCTCAAGCACCAACACGTTCTTTACCATTATGTGTTGGGGTGATACACATGTTATGAAGTGGAAGGTCATGTGAAAGAGTGCCTAAAGGTGTGATAGAGTGTCAATTCATGTTAAGAAGTGTTAAGGAGTACTAGCACCCACATGAGAGGGATTGGGTCAATTCATGGAAGTGAATGAATCGAGGTGTCTGGAGATATCAACCAGTTCTAGATAAATTCCAAAGGAAGATGACAGAAGATGGTAAGCACTATTAATGCATGATAGTGAATATCAGGGTATATGTATTCCATGGTGTGCTAGAGGTTATTGTGTGTGTTAACATGTGCCAAATAGTGCTAAGGCATGCTATGATGTGCGAGGTGCTAGGGTATGCCAACATGTTTCAAAGATATCGAGGCAACAAAAAGAATAACCAAGCTAAAATTGAAGAAATGAACACATAATCTGGACCAACAAGTCAATACTTTATCTTTTTTTTTTGAAAGAGACATACTAGGCACACTAATAATAAAAGTTTATTTTATGCAAGTTTCAATGTCATGTGTTAAGTACCATGCATGGTAATGCATGCCAAAGTGTTCCGGGGCGTGATAGGGACTACAAGGGATGGTAACACATAGTGGAGAGTGTTATGTTATGATAGGACTTGCCGTATGTGATTGTATGTCTAGTCATGGGAATATGTTCTAGGTATAAATGTTCTAAGACATGTGAGGTGACAAGGAATGTTAGTGTGTGCCAAAGCATGTGAATATGTGCCAAAGAGTTTTGAGTACTAGATCTCTCTCATTAATCAAATTTACAAACAGCTTGATTATGTATTAAATAATATATTTCTACACTAGTGGAACTTTATATAAAGGTAATTTTAGATAATTAACCTAATGAGATGAATCATGTATTGACTCATACGAAAACTATATTCTCATTACTCAAGGGAAATGATACACATTAATTAATTATTAACAAATTGATTGTCTCTAACACTATATGGCCATGGAATAATAATGAAAAATACTCCACAACAATGGTCTTAAATCATTATCTTTTGACAAAAAATATAGTAACATGAACATAGCGTCATCAAAAAATAGTGGAATTATCAATGATGATGAACATTTTCGGCCGTCACCAAAAATAACATTGGTGAGGGTCGATAAGCATCACTATAAGTGTCACCAAAACGAAATTATTGATGGGACTTTAACAACCACCAAAAGTGTCAACTGAAAATGACTTTGGTGTGAGCAATAAAGATATTAATCCTTTGCTAGGGTCCTATAAGTATAGGATTCATAATTTGGAATTATTATGATAGTCTTGTAAAATATGTACATACTTTGATTTTTTCGAGATTGTTTTCCATATTTTGTAAAATATTAAAAAAAATCAAGTAAAATCAAAAGCGAGGTAAAAGTCTAAAAGAAAAAATCACAAAAAGACTTAGAAACAATAATATACCCCAAAGGAAAAAGAAATAAAACGAAAGTGTACAATCCAAATACCACTAATTTTTACTTTCGGATGATAATGTGAGAGGTAATGATAAATTTCATAATCCATGATAAGTTGAACTCTTCAATCTTGACTTGTCATTTCCAATTTGTATTGTAGATAGTGAATAAAGGTGTCCAGTGATTTAATCTGATGATAGTAGATGGAGTGAGAATAAATAGGATTTCATCGGTTAATCGAGCCCTTCTGGATGATATAAGGTATATTTGGATAGTTTTTATGCTTTCAAAAGAATAAATTTTCAAGGTTGCTAGTTCAAATGCACCTGAGAAAGGAATAAAATTTTAGATTAAGTTGGGTAAGTGAAAAGTGGGAAAATCATTGTACTATTTGTTACTAGGCAATAATTACTAATTTCTTCTTCGCTATAGTTATTACACACAGAACTTTCCATTCAAGGAAACAGCTTATTTCTCGACTTCTTTTTTGAATGGGACCCAAGGCTCAATGAATTTTAAGTTAAAAATGTGCAGATTCTTATAGTAATCAGTATCATCATTTACCCTACATTCATCCATTACAGTTCAATTTCATAAGTAAAACTTTTACTTAAATGAAAAATAAAATCCCCTTTTGATTAATCTCCTTCATTCATAAAAACATAAAAAACCCTCCAAAAATATTATATTCAGTCGAAATTGGTCAAATTATAAATGATAAGCTTTTCTTTTACATTATCGCTTTACTTAGTCATATAATTATATTTTGTGTTTTTTTCCGTATCCTTAGTCATATTAACTTCTAATTTATTGAATCCCTATAAACAAACCTTATCTATTATTATAACTCCTTTTATCTAATTTATCACGAAAACCCACGATTATAAGATTTTTGCAAAGTTAATTATCCACATGTTTAAATAAAAAACCTCGATTATATCCCCTTTGGCATAAAACAAACATTATATAAATAAGCAGGCTTATATGGTTATTGGACCCCTCCATAGTCTAAAACTATATAATATAAATATAAATAAACTTTTCAAAAAGAATAGCTTAGCCTATTGTTGAAACTATATAACCCGCCTCCAGCACATTTTTGACCATATATTTAAACTTTGTTTATATATACACCACCATGACCCCTTTCCAAATCATGTGTTGACCCGTCTATACAAAAAACCTTTATTTATAACTATATAACATTTCATAAACCCACACAATACATCGGTATTTGTAATAAATCAATGATAAATCATATTATATAGATTTTATTATTAGTTAATCAATAGCCATAGGATATAGCCACTGGTCCACCTTACCTTTCACATCTTCCCAACTTTATCCGTCGTTGCTCCCAACTTTCGAATCTAACGGTGGACTATGCACTAACACGAAAACAAACTGATGATCCCCGAAGCCAAATGCGCACGAAATTGGATGTTTTCAGAAGAAACCACTCTTGTGACGTGTCGTGTTCTTGGTATTGTCACGTTTTTTTGCACCCAAAAACAACTACCTCACGATTTCTATGCAAAACCGATCCCTGTTTTAGCATTAGAAAACATCACTCAATCGCCTTTGATGAAATAGCCATTTAATACATTAATGATCACCAATATCAAGCGTTAAAACCTTTAAATACCACTCTATTTTTATTTTTATTATGCATTTCAGACAGAAAAAGCTTCACTTCTTGTAATTAGACATTTTTTTAACAAAACCACACTTCAAACTTCATTTTATAGATTTCATGCACAGAAACATTTTACCTTAATTCTTTTGAAGTTGATGAATATTTTTGAATCAGGTCATTCAAACGAGCTGGTCATACAACGAGTTGGGAAAACCTTAGACTACCAAAATACGGAAAAAAGTATTTTCCCAAATCTAACCACCGCAGGCATTTTCCGCGATTAAATTGCTGAATTATCCTACGGTAAGAAAATACAAGTCTTGAAGCTGTTTTAATCTTGCTTTAGTTATTTGAAAAATGACGAGAAGTAAAGTGACTTTCAAGCTAGGCTTCAGAGCTTGTTAAACAGAAAAAAAGATCCAACATCTCTATAATATATGAAAAAAGCCCAAAATTCACCCCTTTCCTCATAAAAAAACTATTGTGTTTGTTAATCCTCTTAAACCACCATTATGTACTGAAAGAAATCATCCCCTTGATTGATGTGAATTATAAAATTGTGGACACTATAATAGAATTCAACCTATTAGAAGTTATAGTGGAGTCATGAAAAACTCCTAGATAAAGATGACATGCCCATTTGGGAAATTTTTTACCTAAATATGTAGTTCCATTAGCACACCCTCGTCGAGATCACATAATATTGTGTGAAGTACCATGTTCTACACGAGAAAACGGTGTAAATGATGATAGGGAGATTCATTACACTATCCTTTGCGAGTCTATTCAGCAATGTTCTGCTCTGATTTGACCCTAGAATTAGTTCCCTTATCCATTGAAGCATTAACTCAATTATATTTGGGATTGGATTTCCCTAAAGATTTTATGATTTTTCATAAGAACTATGGTAGCTCATGTTGAGATTCAAAGTTGAATCCTCCCTATTCCACTTCGAGTTTCTGAGGAGTTGAACCTTATAATTTTATGTGTTATCCTTCATATTGGGCTATTTCATGTCGTTCACTAATGAATCCATCACTGGCATGGAAAATGTTAGAGATATATTTGTAGGTGGAGCTATTTTTCCATGTTTTCCACGAAAACAAATGATGCGTCAATTTCATTTTTTTTATATAAAATAATTATGAAATTACAATATAAATTATTTTTAATTGAAAATTGCCAAAATTATATAAGAGCATATATAAAATCACCATTATATTACTGAATAATTCTATAAATACATCAATAAAGCGTATGCATATTATGGACTAATTGAGATTACTTGATTTTAAACTTCAAGATAATTTTCTATCACTTAAAATTTTCCTTTGATCCTTAGTTTTGTCTACTTTATCACATGTTGACCTCCTTCCACGATTTTTGACTTTTCCAAGTTTATAGTACCATTAACATACACCATCAATTGAAAATAGCTTCACACTAAGGGTATTCACATGTGCTTTATATTTATTTCACTTGTTCTTATTCTCATGGTGATCACTTTCCAATAGCATTACAAAAAATTATGTGGAGGGCCGGCCATATTTGTTGCCTTTTGAATCACCTAATGATAAAAGAAGGAGAAGTGAATACGGCTTCTAGAATTCTAGATTTTTCATTAGGCCAACTATGAATTTTCTACATAAACTAAAACGACCTAGGGCTTAAAACAGAAAATAAAAGAATATTCTGAAATATCGAGGCTTGTCTCAGAATGGGAGATTGGTACTTTTATGAGAAGCTACTGCTTGAATTAAGAATATTTGGAACCAATCGCACCCATACAAATTACCTAAGTTTTCATCGAGTCTTTGCTTTAGAGTATTTAAGATAGGTTTTGAATGTTGATACCGTAATTTCTTGGCCTCCGACAAGAAAACTCAATTTCAGCCTAAAAATCAAATTGGCCCTTTTATAGTAAATAATGAGATCTTGAAGAAAGAGATAGCTAGAATATTGTGAGAATATAAATTCTAGAAAGGAAAGCTTCTAATGGAGATTATGACCCTGAGTCTTAGGATTATAAGGGTTAAAAATAAACTATACCTCCTTTCATACATGAACCCAAACTAGATATTGAAAGTTGCCAATCGGATAGAATGGGTAGAAAAAAAATTGATAGATACATTCTTAGTGACATGTACAAAATATGAATCACTTACACTTGCCATGGTAAGTATTCAAAGAAACCCGAATATTTAAGCAAGCCGAGATGAGGAACTTTACGTGCTTGAAACAACCACGAGACTAAATTCAAGTTGATCTACAATAGAAGGCTGAATTCAATTCCATAGGGAAAGATAAAGTGATTGAAATTGATGATACAAATGACGAAAACAAATAATGATCGGTAGGTGAACAATGAGGCCACGGTAATAGTTAATGAGACTTTGACGAACGAAGGGAGCAATGATAGTTAAAATAGACATTTAGATGATCGAAAAGCGAGGTTAATGTGGAAGCTTCTTCTTCTTCTAAAATAGCACATGAAAAAGATTTGGACATTAAGAAAAGATATAAATAGATCAAGTGAAGAATGAAAGAGATAAAGTGAAATTTACTCTCAATTCTTAAACCGAGAAGCAATCGAATAGGTGCACTAGACTATGTTATACCACCAACAGATGATGATCTCTTTTCTACATCTACCACTTCAACTCCAAAAGTGGCTTATTATAGAAGAAGAATTTGAAATAGCGTCTTATTATTCATGAACTTGAAGCCAGATTGAATTTGAAATGCGATTTAGAAATGCTATATTTAATAGTAGTAACAAATGCTATGAGTGTGAAAAATGCAATAGAATACCATTATGTTATCGCGAGACCAAATGAAATTGTACAAAGGCTCTTTGTATGCCAAATATTTAAGGATTAAAGCTTTAGAAGATTTGATTTTATAAATGAGGTGTATCAAATGTGAAAGATCTTGGAAATGGTATCAAGTAGAAAAACCGATGATATTGATATTCTTTTAAGAAGCAGTTAAACACCTCAAAGTGACACCTAGTAAGGAAGATACTTCAAGAACATCAATAAAGAGGATATGATGTAGTTGATCATAAAGCTAACTACTACACGTCAAGATATGGAAAATAAAATGGATATACTTATAAAAGAAAAAGAAAGCGTGAAGGAAATTGATACTTCCACCATTCCACTACAGTCATTTTATATTATTCTTGTTATTTGTTCATACACTGCAGGGAGAAAGTTAGCACCAAGTTCCAGCTGGAAAATGTGATGTCAGGTACAATTCATTGCTACCTCCAATACATAATCTTCAACATCCACCAGGTACAACATATAGATCAGCGGGGCATATAATTGGCCCGATGGAGAAAATTTCTCACGAAAAATAATGAAATTGATAGTTTGAAGAAATGATTTAGAATATGGAAATCTCCAACAAAATAACATTAATCGATGCCAACAATTATGAAATGAGGTGAAAGAGACTTGAAGAGAAAAATCAAGATTCGAAAAGACTTGAGTTTATTTAATTCCTTTATCGAAGTACACATGGACCAATATAGTGAGACTATACCTACATCTTATTATCAAATCTAGATCTATATGAAACGGAGAACCTACTTCTAGCCTGACTCAATTTGAAATCAAAAAAAGAAAGAATTGCAGTTAAACCAACACAAGCTTTTGAAGCTTATTAATTTTGGAATAGTAAAATAAAGAATAGGATTAGAAGAAGCTGAAGATCTGAATACAGAATCGATACCATTCCACAAATAAATAAAGTTACGACCCAAAAAGAAATATGATGAATGAATGCGGAGAAGAATTGATATATGAATGTTTCAACAAGTTTTTTAGCAAAATACACTATGCTAAGACAAGTCAGTACATTCGAGATATTCATGTCCTCAATGAGAAGTTGATGAACAAAGAGTATGGCAAAGAAGATGAGGATTATGCTAAATAATAGTCATGAAGCCAATTTCACATGGCTCTCCCACGGGGAAAGGTCATTATTAATATATTGAAGACTTCTTTCCTTTAAAAATGAAATGAAGCATGTGTATGTCTTCATACCAAATTTTACTAAGTATCTGAATCGATGAGAACTTCACGGAAGCTCAAAAATATGAAGATACCAAGTACTCAACATAAGCTAGTAATTTTACATATTTGTTGTAACAACAAACAAGTAAAATAGATGAAAGAAAGTGTAGGTAAACGGTCAAATCCACAGAAAACAATAATTTTCTTTTTATTTAGTTTTTCTCTTTAGAAGTCTCTTTTTACAGCCATAAAAAGATAAAAAGGAACAATCAAAAGTATACAGTGATAAAGTGACAATTGAAATTGATTTTTACCGCATTAATAATTATTTTACAACGATTAAAGATGACTATCGATTAAGAGTATCGAGTGAAAGAACAAAAAAATCAAAAGTGTATCGAAAGAGAAAAGAAATAATATGTTTGGCTAGCGTAATTTTGCTTTTCTGGCATTAAAATGATAAATAAACGACATGAAATAACATCAACGATGAAATGCTAGGTATTAAAATTAATAATTGGAAAGTATCGATTCAAGTCATCTTCCAAAAAGATATTTTTTTCAATGTGCGAAATGAGCATGGACAACTATTGACAAACAATTTTTGTTGAGTAGAAGTTAGTTCTATTTTCAAATCTAGAGACGGCCCCTTCAAGTTATTTAGAAACTTTTCACTCTTAATGTATAGTGTATATTTATATTTGCTAGAGTTATTCTAGATCTCTAGGATATTTACTTCAATAAACAATTTGTATGTCCTTGGTTGTGAAGTATTTAGTGTAGAACAAAATTTCTAAGATTACTATAGATTTCTTCGACGTTCGGAGGCCTACATGTGTTGATTTCAAAGTAGCGATTGGAATGATGCTAGTTGACATCGGTGAGTTCTCTTGATAAGTTAAGAGTAAAGTGCACCTATATTTTTTAAGATTGTTTATTTTAAAGTTCATTCATTTCATTATGTGTTTTATTTCTTAATGAGTAATTGATCTTGCTTGGAGGACTAGTTGATGACTCCTGTCTTAACTAAGTTACGATTTAAATGTTTTCAATGATTTCGGTGTTAGGAATTATTAACTACTCCCTACTCCTTTGTGTGACTTACGCACTCTTTCCTTTATTTTTCCCAAATCAGAGGATCCTTCATTGCCTTTTGTCCGACTTCCTGCATTTTCATCGAAATCCTTTTATCCAAAGCTGCGAGGGTTATCTCCTTGCAGATACATTTTCATCCCTTTTTAGCCTTGCCTTCCATCTTATTACATCAGGCAGAATCCATTAGCTTGATAGTGAAGTAGATTCCTCACAGTTACCTTTAAAGTGATTTTTCCCACAAACCAAATTCAAACCAATTGTTATCATAACTAGCCTAAAAAATTAAACCAAAACAAAGTTAAATCATAAAGAAAGTCGTCTCTAAAATTTAGGAAAGATTGATCCTAAATTTCCAAAGTAGGTAGTAGTTAACCCTAGTTTTCTTAAAATAAAAACCAAAGCCCCTGATATTGAGAAATTCCTAGGGTGATAACATACGTGACCATGCGGGAATGCTTAGATATCGAGTTTTAAATTTAGTCTTAAAGGAAGATATTTCATTTATATTTTTTTTACTTTAGATTATTTTTAAGGCTTATAGTGTTCATATCAGTCATTCGGCTTCTAGGAAACCCATACCGAGTCTAGTCTTATCCTAAGCCTACGATTATAGTAGATAACCCGAATAGATTGGAAAAAGAAAAAAGAAATTGTTATCAATTTTAGAAGCTGAATCATTAAGAAAAATAATTATTTTTAATTAGTGCTCTTATCCCCGATATTTTGAATTCAAGTTTGAACAATCATTGTTTAAAAATAAATGCAGCTGATTTAAAAGATACTATAATAGATCTTGTTTTATTTCTTTCTTGAAAGCAAAATAGAATATTATTTGACAAAATAAAATGAGATAAATTTGAATCTCAAAGTGAAGTGAAAGGATTAATGTTAGGCTGATTAAAGACATTGATGAAGCTATTAAATTAGCCCATTTATTATCTCACATTAAACCTCAGTTTCTCAATTGCACACAAAAATAATTCAATGATAGATTGATTCTATATGGTGTCACCTGTTTTATATTCGAGTGCAAGTTCATCCAGAAAATTTAGTGGCTTTGTAGCCTAGGATAATATTCCCCTCATCCACTCAATCCTACATCCTTATCTCAAAATAGTTCCATATATATACCAACCTCTTTTCCAAGCTCTTAATTACGGCTTTATTTTTGTCCTTCTCTAGCACCGCTCCTATCTTTACCGTTATACCTCCCGGTTCTCATTGTAAAATTCAAACCTTAGGTTGGTAGGTATGCTCCCCTTGTTTTACCCAAAGCCTCCATGATATTCCTTTTAAGATTCTTGGAAAAACGTACCACTATTTGATGGCATCACAAATAATAACGCACAACATGTCACAAAATAACAGACTATACAAAATCATGAAATTGATGAGTCGGAGATGTTGAAATGAGGTTATTTGCTCAAATTTTAACTAAGGAAGTTAAGAAATGGTTTAAAATTTATTTCGCATTTCATAGAGCATTTTTGAATAAATGGGGAAAAGAAAAATAATCCTTTGCAAATTTTGTTTGAGTTCGATGCTTTAAAAGATCTCGAATGATCTGTTGAGGATACTTGCCTTAGGTATAAACGTGTTTATGATGCCATTCGTTGATCTGCAAGCCACCCTACTTTGTACTTCATAAATTCCGCGATAGATTTGATCGAGATATGGCTTAACAACTAAGAGAAAGGAATGCTAAAACATTAGAGCAGTCTGATTAGCACGTCTAATTTGGTGTAGAAATAAATATTCTAGCTAAAAAATCCATACTTAGGAATGAAAGTCTGATAAAAGCATCAAATTGATTCTAAACTAGATTTATTTGATATAAATTTAGAAAAGTGGTTGATAGATTATAAAATATTGAGGAAAACCACATTAGTATAACCAACCACAATCGAAACCACAACTTTGAAAAACAATAACCCTGGAAAAGCTAAAGAAATCATTGCGAATCAAAACATTAGGCCCCCATTTCAAAGCGATGCTAAGAGTTTTATAATAATGATGGTGATGATGATAAAATCAATATAATAATGGGGATAGATGAAGACAAAATTATTTTCCTCACTTAGGGAGGATCGAAGAACTTTTGAGCTATGACTCAAATAAGTCTAGTGAATCCTTTGATTTCAAGCAGGTTATGACTTCACTATTAATGAAATTCATGATCATTATAACCTTAGAAATAGAAAAAAAATGAAACTTCCTGAAAACCACTTCTCAAAGCAAACTAAAAGAATGTAAGTCTTAGAAAAAAATATTTTGCAAATTCTTGAGGAAAACTAGCGAAAATTCCAATCCTCCGATCCCAAAAAATTGCCAGTCCAAAAATTTTTGACATCAACGAAGAAATTGGCCCAACCCTCCAATAATTCCCAAAAATTCTAACACACAGCCCTAATTCATTAAATCGGTTATTCTTGATCGAAAGAAGAATCATGTTGATTCTAAATCAACAAATCCCAAAAATGTTAATACTAAAACTACTCTTGAAAGTTCAAAATCTGAAAAAATTATTCTTTGCTCCAAATAAATGCGAAAGAAAAGTAAAGACAACAAAATTCGAAACTTGGAATAAAATGAAGAACAACTCAGACAAACCATATACGCTAAAATTCATGAAAAACCCACTTAGGTAAGCTGTCCTGAATGAACTAATTCAGACACATTAACTCTCAATCATCATTTAATATTCAAACTAAAATAGATACATTGCAAGAAATACCAATACCTTTACTTAGTGGTAAAAAATGACTTATATAAATCAGCAATTCTTGAAACTTTGAATATGAATGATCGTGAAGATTCTATTAATTTAAATGATCAACTTGAATTAATTTTTACCTTCAATGTAAATGGTAAGCGTTCATATAGATCAGTTCCTCATACATATGAGTCTTACTATTCATTATCGAGATTTTTACACAATGTAATGTGGAATTCAAGAGTTTCCCACAATTTAATGCGAAAGCTATCATGAAAACTCTTAATTTAAATAAACAGGCCTTATAAAGATTTTTCTCTTTTGATTCAAACGGAGTTAAGTGCATAGGATTGATAAAATTATGTGTGAATTTGTTTTAGTATCCCGGTAAAATTATGGTTATGGATATTGTAGTAAGTGACATCCACGAAGCATGGTATGCTTCTTTTCCTCATATTAGACTAAGTTGTAGGATCTCTATAGTTAGACATGGTATGCCACCATATCAGTGTTTGGACACATCATACAAAACTTTATAGAGAAACTTTAATGAAATACATGGTTAACGATGCTAAGAGATCAATAAATTACACGAATTTACTCAACACCAATACATTTGATATTGATTCTTTCATTTATGTAACTCTGATAATAATGAAATCAAACTGAATTAATTGACATAAAGCCTAAACCAAACAATGATAATATTTTCATCGTCCACATACAGCACTTAGACTTTTATGGCTACGTGAAACCAGTCGAGCAGGCTAGAGTGTGGATCACAAACAAGACTAGTCATTTGGAAGGACATGCCTTTAGACTCAACTTCATATGCACCAACAACATGAGAGTATGAAGCACTTATCTTAGGTACTCCACATCATCAGAAATTTAGAGTAAGAAAATTTTAATTATTGGAAATTCGGAAGTAAGCGAAGTAAATGGATATTATTCTATTCATAATCTGAACTATCAGATATAGAATCACATTAATTGATTTATGTGAATATTTATTGGAATGTAAGTTTGCTACTATTCCTAGGAAGAAAAATTTACAAGCTCATTGCTTAGCAAATTTGCTAGCACATGTAATTTACCTTTCAACCAACACATAGATATACTTGCTAAATTTAAATGTAGACCCATTGTCCCGGACAATGTGAAATCTTGACATATTTTCTCTAAAGATGAATAGATTTTACCATTTTTTGAATAATGAGGATGAATTTCAAATTGTACTATAGACATCAAAGATGGTAAATTTTAGATTCTAGATGTTAATTGTGAAATAATAAATAACACATAATAATGTATATAAATTTACGAAACCCACTTTATTTTCCAGTTGACACTAGATAATTTAGAGAAGGTAGTATAGAGGAAATAATTGATGATGAAATTATTAGAAGTGTTTTGATTTAAGATAGTTTTTTTCCTAAGGGCTTAACTCCTTTAAAGGACTTATTTGATTTAATGATCTTTAAAGGCCTAAAATGGAACAGTCAAGTCGACATTGTAGAGTGTAACATTGGGACGGAAAAAAAAACCAAAATGATCAAATTGTCAAAATCAACACCCCTCGAAAAAGAAAAATACATTGAAATTTTAAAGGAATATCAGGATGTGTTTGCATGGAGTTATAGAAGATTTTAAAAGCATATGACACAATAAAAAAATTGAGGAGGATTAATCTGTCTTATTAATTTTGATCGAAAAATAAATTAAATGCATGTATGATGCCCAAATTATTACACCAATCGGATATTCGTGAGTATCAAAGTTAGTACCTCTGAAAGAAAACTAGTGAAATCATATTATGTGTATATTTTTTAGAAATCTCAATAAAGTATCGTTGAAGGATAATTACCTTGCCCAAGATGGATCATATTATACAAAGGGTAGTTTTTCTTTCTGAGGATCTTTGTGGATAGTTCGAGGATATAAACAGATACTTGTCAAAGGAAGACCAACTGAAATAGCTTTACCAATCCATGGGTACTTTCATGTATGTAGAAAATGCCTTTTAGTTTTGATGAATGTTAGATACATTTCAAAGGGCTATGGACATAGCCTTTCTGAAAAAACATGAATTCTTGGTTATTTATTTAGATGATATCATCTTCTAAGTCAAATAATGAACACTTGGATCATTTGGGGGAACCAATACTTTATTAAATGTAGAAAATTTGGTATATCGACCAAATCCTAAGAAAAATCTTTTTTGACTAGAGGAAGGAAAATTAATTGGACACAATTTCAAAGGAAGGTATTAGGATAGATCTAGTAAGGATATAAACCATACTAAAGATTCACCCTTTAGGAACATCGAAGAGTTAAAACATTTTATGTAAAATTAACTTTTTTAGAAGATTTATTTCTAATCAGAAGAAATCATCAAAGAAGCTGAGAATAATACTAAAAATGACTGTTTTAAGATAGAAAGTTGAAGAAAATAATCATTTGAATCTATTAAACGTAAACATGAAAAATCCGGTGCTAATCGAGCCGGACTTCAAGAAAAGAGATTTGATAATATTTTCATTTTCCTCATAACATACCATAAAACATAGCAGTTCTATTGCGGAAAAACAACCAGGTTTTGAACAACCTATATAATTTTTAGTAAAAACCTTAGAGGTGCACCTTTGAAATATAAGATAATGGAAATAATTAACCTTGGTTAAAGCCATAAAAATTTCACGGTGTACATTCTTTACTGCAACACATTATTGCCTATGTCCTAATTACATGAAATTGAATATTTCAACGAGGATGGGCTAGATGGAAAAGAAGAAAGTGGTGCCACTATCCTTGAATATGACATAGAATATTAAACCAACTAAGCTCATAAAAGGACAAGGTTTAGGTTAGATTGATGGTGAATCCAATTGTAATGCATTGGATATAAATTTCTAATTACTTTAGGTTGATGACGAGGAAGAGATGGTGACTCCATTGATCATTAGATCCTTTCAAATTCACCATGGTACTCTGAATATTATCTTTTTACAAATTTACAAGCTCCTCATTTGGATTAACAAGGACTAAAACTAGATTCATGCTTAAAACTATTGGGAATGTGTATTCTAGATAATGTGCTTTGTTGGAAGAAAAAGTGGGATATTCTCTTGGAACTATTTCTTGAAATCGAGCGTGACAAAATTCTTGGAGAATTTCATGCGGGTGATTGTGGAGGACACTTATACTAGAAAAGATGCGAGTCTTCAACTATGCTTAGAGATGCTTCCTCTTGGGCTACCTTGGTAAAGAATTTTTGAAATTCATCCATGAGAATGTGAATTTTAGATTAGAAAATGAAGTTATTACCTTTACCGCTGAAACCTATTTCCTTACTGACTGCCTTTTTTCAACAATGGGGTTTAAACTTCATTGGAGAAATTCACCCTCCATCCTCTCACCAACACAAGTGGATATTGTGCTGATTGACACACTACTTAGAAGTGGATTGAAGCCATTCCTACGGTATGGCTTAGCGATTGATCGTTATCTTTTTCACTAGAAAACAACCTTTTATCTAGCTTTGGATACCATAGTAAATAATCCTTGATAATGTAGCACCATTTAAATCTAAGAAAATGATTTCCTTTTGTATGCAAGTATCATATTACCTAGGCCACTCTCTTGCTTATTACCTAAATTATAATGTCTATTTAATTTTCAACAAAAGCCTTCTAAGTATCATCAAAACTACTTGAGGATAACAAGAAAAACTAGAATTGAAAGTTAGTCTATGCAACATGGGAAGATAAGACTTACTACCAAGAAGTCAATTGGAAAATCTCCTTACCATATTAACATGGGATGGATGTAGGTTTCCCATCATCTTTAGGTATTCCGATATTAAGTATCAAGAATCACAAGTAGAACTCAATGATAAAGGATAAATCAAACTATTCATTGCAATAGACAAGGGAAGAATTCTATGAAAAATCTCAAGTCATTCAAGAAAATAAGGAAAATATTTGATAAAAAGAAGTAAAGAAGATGACTTTTCTATAGGAGAGAAAGTGTTAAAATGGGATTCAGGGAGAAGAAAAAGGAAAGCATGGAAAGTTGACTTTCTATGGAAAGGACAATGAAATTTATGGATATAGGGGTAACAATGCTTTCTTCATGCAGGATTTGGATGTAAATGATATTCAAGATGGACAGGTTAATGAAGTAAATTCAAACACTACTATTCCTCTGAGTTAACCAGCAGTTAGTCCCGATTACTTTACATTATTGTAAATATCCATGCATGCAAGTGTGTAGATTGGATTGGATATTTTATTCCAAAAGTTGAAATACAAGTGAAGGCCCTAAGCTTTGAAAATTAAAATGGCATAAATAGGAGTTTTGCGAAGAGCAAAGGACAATTACTTCATTATCAAGGTCAAAGTTGAGGACTCTTAGTCTACAGTTCTTGACATTTCACCGAAATGCCATCCCCATGTGAAGCCATTGTTAGGGTCCTATAAGCATAGGATTCATAACTTGGAATTGACTTATGATAGTCTTTTAAAAATATGTACATACTTTTTCTTTTGCGAGAGTTGTTTTCCATCTTTCTAAAAAATTAAAAAAAATTAAAAAAAAAAATCAAAAGAGGTAAAAATCCCTGAAAAAATCAAAGGACTTAGAAAAAATAATATACCCCAAAGGAAAAATAAATAAAAAATGAAAGTGTGCAAGTCAAATGCCACTACTTTTCACTGAATTATTATGGCAGTGTCGATAAATGCCACAATTCATGATGAGTTGACGTGTTCAATCTTGACTTGTCATGTTTCAATTTACATGTTGTAGATAGTGAATAAGGATTAGTGAGACTATTTAATCCTGGCTAATTAGTAGATAGGTAGAGAATAAAGAGGAGCCCATCAGTTTAGGCGGGCCACCAGTGATATAAGGTATATTTATATAGTTCTTATGCTTTCTAAAAGAATAAAATGTTTCAAGGTTGCCCTTCATACTTTTTGCAAAAAGGAAAAAATGTTAGATTAATGTTGGGTAGGTAGAAAGAAGTGGGAAAATCATTTATGTGTTTTGTTACTGTAGGAAAAAAAACACTAATTTCTCTTCCTTTGATTATTGCATTATGAACTTTCGGTCAAAGAGGCTGAACATTTCTCGACCTGTTGGGGCCGGGACCAATTGATAGTTTGTTAAGTTAAATTTGTTGAATTCTTATATTAATCCTTAATTATCATCATTTACCCTAAATTTGATCCATTACTTTAATTTCATAAGTAAAGACCTTTTTACTTAAATGTGAAAAATAAAATCTCCTTATTCTTAAACCTAAATTCATAAAAACATAAAACCCTCCATAAATATTATATTCAGGTTAAAGTAGTGAGTATACATCGTAAAGCTTTGATTTTTAATTATCATACTACATAACCCATATATTCTCATTTTAGTGTTTTTCATTGTCCTTAGTCATAAATTTTAATTTATTTATTAAATCCTTATAAAGAAACCTTATCTATTATTATAACCCCTTATATCTAATTATCCTGAAAACCCACTATTATAAGTTTTTTGCCAAAGTTAATTATCCATGTTTTAAATAGCACAAATTATATCCTCTTTGGCATAAGATGAACATTATATAAATAAACCCGCCCCATATGATTATTGGACCCCTTCATGGTCTAAAACTATATAATAAAAATACAAATAAACTTTCAAAAAAATAGTTGAACCTATGGTTAGAGCCATATAACCATACCTCGATGCATTTTTACCATATATTTAGAATTTGTTTATATATACCACCCTTGACCCCTTTCCAAATCATGTGTTGACCCTATTTATACACAAAACCTTTGTATAACTATATAACATTCCATATATACTTACAATACACCACCTCTTTTATAATAGAACTTTGATGATAAATCATATTATATAAGTTTTATCAAACTGATTAATAAATAGCCATAGCATAAGCCACCTGGTCCCACCTTACCTTTTCCCTACATCTTTAACGCATCGATTGTTCACTCCACCTTTTCGAATCTAATGGTGGATGATGCACTTCGTGCCCAAAAAACAAATGATGATCCCGAGCCAAAAGATGCGTGAAATTGGATGTTTTTGAAAACCACTCTTGTGACATGTCGCATTCTTATTGCGTCACATTCCCTTTTGTCAAAAGCAGCTTATGCTTGTTCAACACAAAAAGCATTCCTTGTTTTCGCATTCGAAAATAAAAATCGCTCCTTCCTTTGATGAGAAATCCATTTAATGTATTAATCGTGACCAATATCAAACATTCAAACTTTGATACAATATTTTATTGTTTATTCTCGCATTTCGAACTAAGAAAAATCTTCACTTGGCTTGTACTTAGCCATTTTTAGCACTCGAAAACCTGCTTCAAGCCGTTTATAGATTTCACACCTGAAAGCCTATTTTCACCATAGAATTCTATTTTGAAGACCCATTGAACAATTTTGGAATTCATTCATTCGAATCTAAACTCAATTCTAAACTGTAGTTAAATAAACCCTTAAGAGCCTGCATGCACACCCAGAGTATTTCCCAAATCTAGCTATAAAATTCAATTCTTCGAAATTGAACCAATTGAGCTATAGTGAATTTTCAATCGAATACATCTAGCTTGCTTCAGGAAAACCCTACCATAAAATTTCTATCACAATTATCGATGCCGAAAACCTCATTTAAAGCCAAATCCTCAGTCCAAAACCCACGAAATATCAATTCCATGGTTTCAAAATATATTTAAAAACCCTCTGAGAATACCTAAAAATCATCTTTTACCATGATCACATTAATTTAGAAAACTTGTTTTTTAAATGCTAAAACCTATTTCCTATGTCCCGAATCCTATCCTTTGAACTATTTCTCAAATTATCCTCTGTTTAAAATCAATACGACCTATTCGTATTTAATCTTGCTTTAGTTATTTGAAAAATTGCCAAGAAGAAGAGTGACACCTAATTTGGAGGCTGAAAAACATTAAGTCAGAGGTTCAAACCTACTATAATGCAGTAACTAAAACCCCAAAATCACTGCCCTCCTTTGCAAAAATATTGTATTCTATTAAACCTCTTGACCACAAATCTCTTGAAGAAATCATCCCCTTGATTGATCTAGATTATAAAATTGTGGAACACGAAATAGAATTAAACAGCAAAGTTCACAATTGGTGTCATGAAAAAGTCTTAGATAAATATGACATTCCCATTTGGGAAATAAATTTACCCAAATATGGATTCCATTAGCGCACCACAGTCAAGACTTGAAATCGTTATTATTGAAGTACTATGTTCGGGCAAAGAGAAATTGTAAATTATGATAGGGATATTCTATTTTCTATCACTATGAAGTATATTAATGAAATGTTATGACTATAGTTTGACCCTAGAGACGTCCCTTATCCATTGAAACGTTAACTCGATTCATATTTGGGATTGGATTTCCCTAAGATATTTATGATTTTGAACTTTATGCCGGCTTATCTGGATATTCCAAAGCTAAATCCTCCCTATTCCACTTCCCAGTTTCCTAAGAGGTTAGACATATAATTTGTTGATGTTATCCTTCTTATTGGGCTATTTACTTGATAGATTCTTGCATTGATCATCCTTTTTTATATCCTTATCCTTTGTTCAACTCCTTCCCATGATTTTTGACATTTCCGGGTTCATAGTTGATTATATACACCATCGATTATTAAGCTACTACTGAGTATTCAACTATTCTTCATATTTATTTCACTTGTTCTTATTCTCTAGAGATGGTCACTTTCCACGATAGCATTACGAGAAAATGAATGTAGAGGGCTAGCCTCTATCGGTTGTCTTTTGGACATCACTATTGAGAAAAGAGGAAGTGATAGCTACATAGATTTCTGATTTTCATTAGAATGACTATAAATTTTCACATATCAAAAACGTGACCTAGATTAAGTGAAAGAAATGAAAAGGATATTACAACTATCGTAGCAATGAAAAATGGAAATTGGTACTTGTATGAGAAACACCTTGAATTAGAATCTTTGGAACCAATATTCTTCCATACATACCTAAGTTTTTGACTATCGAAGTCTTTGATTTAGAGTATTTAAGATAGGTTTGAATGTTAGTGCCATCGATTTCTTGGCCTCAAAGCTTCAATTCAAATAAAATCAAATTGGCCCTTTTATAGTAAATAATAGGGATGCTAAAAAAGAGATAGCTAGAAGATTGTGAGAATATAAATTCAGGAAAATATTCTATTGGAATTATGACCTCTCAGATCTTACAAAGTAATTATAAAGGGTGAAAAATAAACTACCTCCTTTCATACATGACAGAAGCGATATTGATAAATTTTAATCCATAGAACGGGAATGGGTAGAAAACACATTGATAGATACATTCATCAAAATAGAACCAACAAAGAGATGGATACTACACTTGCCATGGTAGAATAAAAAAAGCTAGAATATTTAAACAAAAGATGCAAAAATGAGAGCCTACACAACGAACAACCACGAGAGACTAAATTAAAAGTTGATCTGATAAAAGCCTCAAATTTAGTTACATAGGGAAAGATAAAGTGATTTAAATTGATGATAAAAATGGCCAAAAAACAAATAATTACCAGAGGTGAACAATGAGGCCACAATAATAGTTAATGAGACTTTGATGGAGATTGAAAGGGAACAAGCTTGACTAAATAACCAGGCAATAGATGGCCGAAAAGCGAGTTAATATAGAAAGTGCCTTCTTATTCTAAAATAGTAGATGAAAAAGACTTGGACATTAAGAAAGATATAAAAGCGGATCAGGCAAAAAAATGAAGAGATAAAAGTGAGTATTCTCACAAGATTCTTAAAGCCAGGAAGCGGGTATGACAAGAAGATAAAGGGATTATGCTAAGAACAAGTCCGCCAATCCGATGCCATGAATACTCCCCATAGGAAAGGTCATTCTCCAATATATTGAAGACTTGTTTTTACTTCAAAATGAAATCAAGCATCTATTTGTCTTCAAACCAAATTTTTCTAAGTATATAGATGCTGATGAGAACTATAAGAAGCTTAAAAATATGAAGATACCAAGTACTAAATAGTGGCAAGTGTTTAGAGATTTTTTGTAACAGCAAAGAAGTAAAACAGTGAAAGAAAGTGCAGGTGAAACAGTCAATTTGAGAAGGAAACAATAAAACAATTTTTTTTAATTTTGATTTTTTGTACTACTGAGAAGTTTCTTTTTACAGCTGTAAAAAGATAAAAGGAACAATCAAAAGTATACCAGAGTGATAAAGTGACAATTGAGTGAATTTTACCATAGTAATCATTCTTTTTACAGTAGTTAAAGGTCAAAATATCAGTTAAAAGAGTATCAAGGTGAAAGAACAGAGTCAAAGTGTATCAGAAAAGCAACAGGTAGCTGATTTTGACAGTTGTAATTTCCTTTTTTTAACAGTAGTAAAATGATAAATAAATAGTGTGAAAGAACATCAGGGATGAACTACAGTGTTAAAAGGTATAAGTGGAAAGAGTATCAGTTAAGTCATATTCCAAAAAGATATTTTTCAATGTGCCAGCAAGCATGGATAGCTATTCAAAAATTTATTTTTGTTAGATAAGTTAGTTCTATATTTTCTAGAGAGAGGACAGCTTGCTAAAGTTGTTAAGCAGCTGTCACTCTTAATGTGTAAAGATATTTTATATTTCCTAGAGTTATTCCTAGATCTCTCTAGGATATTTGTAATAAACATTTGTATAAATACTTCAGTTTGTGAAGTGTTTAGTGTGGACTAAAATTGCTAATATTACTATAGATTTTTGCTGACACATTGTAGGGCTACATGTGTTGATTTCGAAAGTAGCAGACTGGAAAAAGCTAGTTGGACATCATAATTCATGATTCTCGTGATAAGTTAAAGAGTAAAGTACATCCATATTGTCATTGTTTATTTTCCAAGTTCCATTCATTTCATTATGTGTTTGTTCCTTCTTATTGAGTAACTAGGAATATTACTTCAAGACTAGCTTATGGCTCCTTGTCTTAACTAAGTTGCCATTTAAATGTTCTTAATTGATTTCTAGTGTTAGGAATTCTTAACTGATCCTACTCCCATTTGACTTCTGCCTCTTTCCTCTATTGTCCAGATCAAAGGATACTTCATTTCCCTTTGTCCCAACTTCACCATTTCATCAAAAACATTTTATCCAAAGCTCTGAGGGTTATCTATCTTTCCCTGAATACATTTTCATCCTTTTGGCCTTGCCTTCCAGTACTGCTATCTAGACTTAGACTCCATTAGCCCAATGGTCAAGTAGATTCCTCCCTATTTTACCTTTAAGTGATTTTTCCCACCAAACCATTTCAAAACCAATTGTTCTATCATAAATAACCTAAAACATTAAACCAAAACAAATTTAAATCATAAAGAGAGAGCCTTCTCTAAAATTGAGGAAGGCTAGATCCTAAATTTCCAAAGCAGGTTTGTGGTTACCCCTAGTTTTCTTAAACTAAAAACCAAAAGCCCACAATCTTGAGAAATTACTAGGGTGATAACAGTCACTATATGCACTTACAATAACGTTTTTTTAATGACCGTCACCATATGTGACATTGGTGATGGACCTTAAAGGTCTGTCAGAAGCATGACCCTCACCAATGTCCTTCTTTCTTGCAGTGATTACTCTCTTTTTGTGTATTTATTCTTTATACTTGCTAAGTGAATATGTGATTGTGAATCGTCTTTGTTCTTAGCTTAGTGTTTTTAATTTTTCATTATTTTAAATTCACCACTACGATATTGGTTGAGCAGTGTAGACCTTAGAGTTCCAAGAAAGCTGTTAGACATTTAGCAAATATCATGGCCAACATTTTCTAGCTTTATAAATTAAGAAATATGCTAGATGACACTGTGATTTATCATATTTGTTGCATTTTACTGGTATAAGGATTGTTTTGCAACCCTCCTTTTTGTACTAACCCCCTTTTCCCTGTTGGTGTTTATTGTTATCCATTGTATTTCTTATACATATTATTACATTACGTATATGGTTTTTCATACTATTTGTCTGACATGCTTTAGAACTCCTACTGTACAATATGGATGTTGTAATTTTTTAGTTGCATTATCTATATTTTGTGATTAATGATAGTGATATGGAATAATAAATTTAAAATTAAGGCTTGATCTCTAATGAACCCTAAGTTTCATATCCCTTGCCACCAGGGACGTTAGTTTACAGACTCATTGTGTAAGTATGCATATTCTATGAAAGAAAATAATTATAAATGGTAATTTTAAGGTCTGGATTCTTTTTAACCTCTATAAATTCTAATGAATTTTATAGATAGCCATAAACAATGGCTATAGTCTTTACTTTTTGGGTATATCCAGAGGGGTTTGGTGATTATTGATATCAAAATGATTAAGTTGGGAAATTATGTATTCTTTATGTTTCCTATAGATGGAGGAATTAAATCATTCAACCCCTTATTTGTTGCTGGTTGGGTCGTATTAGGCCAAATACATTGTTGTAGTCCAAACATATTCTTCCACATTAATTAAACGTCTAGGTAGTTTTAAGGCTATATATACATATGTCCTTGTTTGTGAATGAAGAAGCACATTTACATTGAAGGGAAATAATAGTATTTTCTTAATATTTTTGTTTTTTCATGGAGATGTTGAAAGAAAACACGTGATTGTGATGGTTGTTTTCACAATGGTGCTTCTGACAGTTTAATCATCTTCAATGTCCATAAATCCTATATCATTCTTATAGTGATAATTTTTTCACTATGATAATAGCCTTGAGCGTCGTTCAAGGCC
The DNA here is from genome assembly GCA_034641835.2 of Pinus albicaulis. Lineage (NCBI taxonomy): Eukaryota > Viridiplantae > Streptophyta > Pinopsida > Pinales > Pinaceae > Pinus > Pinus albicaulis. The sequence continues at coordinate 38,830,229 of CM076580.1, read as the reverse complement.
TTGTGTGACCTAGAAATGGAATATGTGGAGAGTTTTGACAGAAGGAAGGGTAACAATAGGGGCTTCAGAGTGGATTTCAATAAGTCATTTGGTGAGTAGTGGTTCAATGAAGCTATTAGAGAAAAATTTCACTAGGCTTGGAGTGTAATTGAATTTCACTGCAACAAAAATTCTCAATGTACTTGACTCTTGTTTAGATAAGCAAATCAGTTCATCACTTTTTTTATCCAAGTATGAGACAAAATAAATCAATATAATGTGCTAGTCATAGAACATACTCTGTAATAGAAAATAATCTTGAAGGGTAATTTAAGGTGTGAAGTCTTCTTAACCTCTATAAGTTCCGATGAATTTTGGAGATAGCCACAAACAATTTCTATAGTGTCTACTTTCTAGGTATATATAGAGAGTTTTGGGGATTATAAACATCAAAATGATTGAGTTAGGAAAGTCTGTGTGTTTTATGTTGCCTATAGATGGATGAATTAACTCATTCTTCCCCCTTTTTGTTGTTAGTTGGGTTGTAATAGGCCAAAAACATTGTTGCAGTCCAAACATATTATTTCACATTAGTTAAACCTCTAGGTAGTTTTAAGGTTATATATACACATGTCCTTGTTTGTGAATAAAGAAGCACATTCACATTGAATGGAAATAGTAGTATTTTCTTAATATTTTTCTTTGTTCATGGTAAAGTTGAATGAAAACAAGTGATTTTTATGGTTGGTTTCACAATGGTGCCTGATACAATTTGATCGTCTTCAATTCCCATAAATCCTTTATCATTATTATAGTGATAACGTTGTCACTATGATAACATCCTTGAGTGTCAGTTAAGGGATTGTGTGACCTAGAAATGGAATATGTGGAGATTTTGGATAGAAGGAAGAGTATTAATAGGCACTTCAGAGTGGAGTTCAATAAAACATTTCGTGAGTAGTGGTTCATTGAAGTTGTAGGAAAATTTTGCTAGGCTTGGAGTGAACATGAATTTCACTACAAAAAAAATGCCCAAATTTCCTCATGCTTTCATGGATAAGCAAAGCAGTTCATCACTTTGCTTATCTAGGTGTGAGACAAAATAAAGCATTAAAATTTTATAGCCATACTGCATAATATCATAAAATATATTGTCATTTGAGTTCCTCCACGATGAACTATTTTCTTTATTTTCAAGGAAATAAACCTTATAGACATACTATCCTGACATTTTCAAAAATTTAATGACCTCCCTCCTTATAATGTTAGGACGGGAAATTGTAACTATTTATTCATGTCTGTAGGTTCCTTCAATGAATCATAAGAATTCATTTTCAAAATATTGTATATCTAATAGGAAATTTAGTGATGTTTCTAGCAATGTAGTGTCTAGTAGAAATTTTTTTCCTAGAGGGGAGGATAATGGTGAAAATAAGAAGTATAGGAATAAAAGTGAAGATGAAGAGGTTCAGTGTGGTACTGAGGAGGGAGGAGAACATGATGCTGATGCAAATGATTAGGGGGAAGAGAGTCCTGAAAGATTGACTGAATATAGTGATAATTATTTTGAAGCTGATGATGCCAAATCTAACTCACAACGCCCCTCCACAACCTCATGGTGCAGAGGATATAGAGGAGGAAGTGAAAGTGAAGAAATATGTTGCACAAGGTAGTGCAACAAGTATAATAGGGGAGAGTGATGGCAATGCTAGAGATGTTATTTAAAGCACTAATGTGAAACAAAAATCTCTGGGTGGTAATGGTCAGGAAAATTTAATAATGGGAACAAAAATTTATGCCAGGGGTTCAATGAAAACTGGTGAGAGTGCCATCAAAGGAGATGGTGTTCATGAAACTTACCAGAATGGGAATAAAAGTGAGGGTGGAAAATTGAATTCTAATGCACTTGCTGCTGATGAGATTCCCGGTACAGCCATGCAGGTTGGTTGCATTGAAAAGTTAGATGACTCAAATGGTGTGATTGTAGTTCCAATAGATTCAAGTTCAGGATGATTGGTTGTGTACCATGTGTTAGGTTAAAATAATTATCCCATGTATGGGATACACTCACAACTTCAATAGAATTAAAACTTATTAGACGAATTTAGTTTTAACTAACAATGTAATATAGAGAATTTAATTTTGTTTTTACTTATTTTGTTGTTTATGCCTCTCATTTTTGAGATTATTGTGGTCTTCTTGGTAGGGAGGGGTGCACTGTATTCAAGGCCTGGGAAAATGGTTGGTGAGAGTAGTTTTGAGCCTTCCATAAAATATAGGGTGAGGCTTTTAGTAGAGGTATGGTTCTAGAATTGTCTACATGGTTATTTTAAAATTTATAAATACACATAGGACATACGAAACAATACATCATTGATTAAAATACACTACTAGGAAGCTTAACAAAAATAAAATATAAGTATTGCATTAGTTTTAACTGAAACACTACCCATTGTTGGTGAAATACCTCCATACTCGCATGTTATGTTTAATTCATTTGACATGCTATTTAAATTATGGTGATTCACAGTGAAAATAATTTATGAGCTATTCTATTTGCATGTTGATTTCATACGTCTCTTAGTGGTGGGAATGATTTACGATCCCTTCATTGTTATAGATTTACAATGAATGGAAGTTGAATTAATTACCATTTATATGTCTATAGTACGCCGCAACATATTTATGGTTGGATGTGAAGTGGAATATGTACTTGTTTTTGCTTGCAAATTTGTGGTTCTCTATAATTTATATAGTTTGAGAGATTACAAGTGCAATACCAAGAGAGTTCTTGCATGCAAGACTCTTTATTTTTTATCTGTTAACTTTTTTTTTTTTTTCTTGAGCTTAAAAATCTGTTCTGTATATGAACAATTGTTAAAACTTGTATATGTATCTGAACTTGTGTAACTAGTCCTTATCACACAATGTTGGAAATGAAACTGAGAGACGATATATTGGCTTAAGAATGGAAGGTAGGACCATGGATTTGAGATATATTGATAAAGGAGTTGTACATATAAGCTTGAAATTTTAAATATAAGAAGGTGATTTTTCATCTACACCATAAACTAAGGATCAATAAAACACATTGTATTCAAATGTTAGCAAGGTAGTGTCTAGTACAAATGTTGTGCCTTCAGGGGATGATAATGGTGCAAAAAAGCAGCATAGGAATAGGCATGAAGATGAAGAGGTTGAGTGTGGTGCTAAGGTAGGATGAGAACATCATCTTGATGCAGATGACGGTGGGGAAGAGAGTCTTGAAATATCGATTGAGGATAGTGAGAATGCTTCTCAAGCTGTTGATTTTCATGATGATGATGCAAAGTATATCTCATGGTTCCCCTCCATGAACTCATGGTGCAGAGGAAAAAGAGGAGACAGCGAATGTGAAGAAATCTGTTGAAAAAGGTAGTGCAGCAAGTATAATAGGGGAGAGTGATGGAAATGCTAGAGACGATATTGCAAACACTAATGTGAAACAACAAAATCTGGATGGTAATGGTGAGGAAATTTAATAATGGGAAAAAAAATCTCTTCTAGGGGTAGAATGAAAAATGGCGAGTGCCATAAAGGGAAATGGTGTTCATGAAACTAACCAGAATGGGAATAAAAATGAGGTGTTTCTGCAAGGTTTATCATGATTTTTACTAGGTTGGTAGTGCTAGTGATAGGTGAAGCACTTTAGGGTATTGCTTCAATTTAGGTTCAGGCATGCTTTCTTATTTTGTGAGAAAATAAACTTCCATGGCACTCACTTCAGTGGGGGTAGAACATATGGAAGCCAATTCTACTATTTGTGAAGCCATCTAGATTCACAAGTTCATAAGAGAATTAATAGATGCGATTTTAGATGATACTGTGATTTATTGTGACAATTAGAGTTGTATTAAACACTATGAATATCCATTATTTCACGATTTACCCAAGCATAGTGAGATCAACTACCACTTTAAAAATATCATTCAGAAGAGAGTTGAGATTTTGCAGTAGATTCCAACATATCAAAAAATTTCTAATATCTTCACTAACCAACTAAAAGGGAAATTCAGTATGTTCATAGTGAAACTTGGTGTGTTAGAGAACACTTTTGTCTCTTCATATTTCTGCTTTTTTAAAGTTTCCTGTAGGAATTGTATAATAATGCAGAATCTGCTTACCATAAAAATTTCATCAACAGGCTTAATCATATTTCGTGATTATGGGGTATTGGTGTTTGTACTTATTGTATTATCAATTAAGCATAGAATTTCCCTCACCGAAACAAAGGAGGATAGGGGAAAGGTAGTCTCCCTGATGTATAGACGAAATCCCATAGCAGGGGGCACAATAGGTATGGCATTATCAAAACTTTAGAATTCCTAGCTTATGATGGGACTGGGGTAGCTTAGGATGGAGAATTTACTTTTAGCAGTCATATCATCACCCCACCTCATAGAGGATCTTTTGAGAGGGTAGCAAGCATTGGATAGGAGGATGTCAATCCCAGTTCAATAGAATACTAATTTAAGGATAGTATAATGTATTGTGAGTTTTCTTGTGAAATTTAATTCTTTATGGAAAAATGTCTATGGTTAGCTCATGGACAAAATATTCCTTTAATTCATGTTGTATTTAGTTGTTTATTAGTGTGGTTTTTATCATAGAATAGTTGTAGAAGCTAACTTCTAACCTGCCAGTTCCAACAAGGTCAAAAGCTAAGAATGGATTAGTCTAAGGGGACACGACCAGAACAATTAGCATAATATACTATCTTTCATGATGTGTGAAGTAAAACTTATTTTATTAATTCTTTTTGAGTGAAGGGAGAGACATAACACATAGTAGTCTCATATTCAAGGTGCATATGAGTGTAGAGAGTAGACAAGGGATCTTGATAGCTTATTGTGAATATCTTAGTGACGGTTGAACCATTATGTAGTCAATGTTTGGTGTCTCTTGTGCTTTTAGTTACATGTTACTTTAATTTTTAGATGTCATCCTCTCTTCAAGACCTTTCTTATGCTTGTTCTTGGGAATCAATTTTTTCTCAGGCACAATAATCATTACTACGGTTTGTTTGGGGCTTGAGATGACTCTCCTTTGGGACCATATTAAAAAGAATTGAGGCCCAATAAGTTGTATTGAATTTCATTTTTTAAGTGCTTACCATGAACCTTGTTTGCCATGGTTTAGGAATTCCTCAATTTTTGCATCAAAAGGTTGCTTTTGAAACTTACTCCATCCATATTAGTATCATTATGTAGAGAAACATTTTTGCATGCTAACTTTGCTTTCTGTTACCCATTATGAGGAATTTTCAAGTGTCCACGCTTATTTTTATTCATGTTAAAAGCTAATCGACACAAAATTATCTGGGTTACCACATTACAAGTTTATTCCAACTAACTTGTAATGTTGCAAAATTCATTTTTCCATTTTCAAAATTTTATCATTGATTGTAGGGTAAATAAGCTAAAAAGTCAAACTTATTTTTTTAGCACATTTTGAATTCAATTACTTTTGTAGGCTTGAAAATCTGAATTAATGATGAAACATGGATTCAATGCATGGAAAGTCCATAATAAACAATTGGAAGCATTTTTAGCAAGGTTGGTGGAATAAATCATTTTTATATTCTATTAAATTAAGTATTTGTCATTTGGTCTATGATGAAATGTATTACAATATGTTTTCCTTTGTGATTTTTATAATGAAGGTGTAAATGTGACATTCATGGATAGAATGTGTGGGATCTGATATAAAATTTTACTTTGGATTTATCGCTCTTTTGTAGGAGAAATATAGTTCCTCACTCGCTTTCCTATTGGGTGTGGAGCTTGATTATCTTGTTTATTTTGTATCATAGTGTTGGACCCTTGTACCTTAATGGGGTTACAATGCCACCCATAATTAAATGCTATCTGGGGGGTCCAGGGGGGGCGGCTACGAATTTATGAAGGCCCCGCCCCCTTGCATGGGGTTTCGAGGGCAGCTCTCCCAAAACTAATAATATATGTAAAATTTTCTTGTAAAAGTATAGTAACTTCTAGTCAATATGGGCTGGTCATTAGGCAGATGATCTAATGGTAGAAGTTAAGTTATGTTTAGTTTAGGATTTTTTTCCCTAGAAGGAAACCCGTCACTTTGTATGAGGGTATTGTATTGTGGTTGTGTATTGTATGTGTATTCTCAGAGCGAAAAACAGATAGGGAGACTGTGAGAGAGAACAGAGGATATTACAATGGATCTGTTGTAGGTTTTGTCTCTTCATTTTGCTGGATAATATAAAGGAAGGACTAGTTGTTTAGGGTAGACATAGCCCAAACTGGGTGAACTACGTATATCTATGTCTCTATGGTTTTATGTGTTTTGTATGGTTGTGTTTTCCACATATTTTATGTGTTGCATTGCTCTGTAATATATAATTTTCTAACATTTCCTATTAGGTGTTCCAAGTGAGGATGTTGGCTCGTTATCTTCCCTCAATGGATTTCCCCTCTCTTGCCTATGTTTTTAGATGGAATATGGTAGTAACTACTAGCTGAGATCCCTGTTGTTAACCCCAAGGGACTCTAGGAGATTTGATCTTGAGACCTCTAAATTTTTTCACAAGAGAATGAATCAATTGAGCTAACCTAGCTCACTATAGGTATCTTTATTTTCCATGCAAAACTTTGTGGGATATTCTTGTTGTTGGTATATTTATATGGAGGGTGGCTCACCCACTAGCAACAGTAGTGGCTAGTAATCCTACTAGAATCAAGAAGACTTGAAACTTCATCTGAATTAAAACTGGGGATCTCCTGGTGAAATATCCCTTGAAACAGTCCATTTGAACCAATTGAACTAACTAACTCGACTCATACTAGAGTTATCCTATGTCTATGAGCGATCAATTTTTTTTACATATCAATGATATTGAACTGTGGAAATGATATTTTCCACAAGAGAACTTTGCCACTTATATAAATTCTTGTTCAAAGGAATAAATTGTTCTACGTAAGCTGAACCAAGATAACCCTTCTATAAGTAATATAATGCTCATTGAATATGCATAATAAATGAGGACTGAGTATTTCCAAGTGTTTAGAGTCAATAAGAAAGAGGAAAAAGAGGTTCCAAGGTGGCATGACAACAAAATTATTTTACTTGTAAATTTGTTTGTTTTTAGTTGCAATGAAGGTCTCTTTGCATGAAAAAATCAACCAATTTTTTTCTGGACATGAAGAGGTTGAGTGTGGTATTGAGGCGGGGGGGAGAACGTGATGTTGATGCACATGATGAGGGGGAAGGGAGTCCTCAAATATTGAATGAGGATAGTGATAATTCTTTTGAAGTAGGTGATTTTCATGATGATAATGCCAAATCTAGCTCACACAGTAGTGATATAAGATTTGACAGGCCAACCGTAGAGGGGGATTCTGAATGTTCAACTTATAAGGGACAACGGCTACCCGCAGATGATGGGGGGTTTGAAAGTAGTGCTTGATTTACTCTTGATACTCAGATAAATAAAAGTGTTCTCTACATGAAAAACTTGTTTTCTTAAAACTACTATGGTGGCTTACAAAATATATACAGTTGATCCCTAGCCAAGGACATGAAGTGTACCATGTTGAAAATCAAGTGCTTATGTTCCATAATAATCCAATCGAATTCCTAGAGCAGTGATGAATCTAGATCCCATTTCCAAAGAGCTCCCAATCATCATTATTTTAACATGAAAACAAATTTTTGCCCCTAAAGAGACGTGGGTGTCCCATACTGAAGGTATGATCCCATACTAATGAATACAATAGGAAAACATCTTGACAAATAGCTTCACCTCTAGGCTTTCTGCTACCAAGAAAAATGCCTAGAATGGACATTTACCTACTGCAATGAGTCTCTTTACTAATTTCCATTCACTTCTTAGGGAAGATATACTCAAACATATTTAACAATCACAAATAATGGCTTACCCTAGAATATGTACAAGAAATTCAAAGATTGTATTGAGTATACTATTAAAAAGTGAATCTAAAGTGAGGACAGGCGGCTATCATGAGTCATGGATACTCATAGATGGGGGTGTTTCTACTCAGTATTATGGTTAGAGTTCTCTATATAATTGGGGATGTTGAAAGTGTTAGTTTTACCTGTTTCTCCATATGTGTTCTCCCATAGAAGAGGCGCAACAATTTTTACAGGTCAATTTGGGCATCATCTCAAAGCACAAGTTAGTATCCATTAGGGTGTATCATACCCTGAATTAGTTGCTGCATGCATTAAAAAATTCATCCCATTGGTGTTTTTCCTTCATGAAAGTTTCACTGCTTAGATGCTAGTTGAAATGCCACATTGAGCCATCAACGCACCCCTAGACAGCAGAAACTTCTTTGCAGAACATCTAATCCCATGCAAGGCTGCATTGTAGAGGATATAGGCCCAATTTAGAGTGTGTTGGTCAATTGGGAGTGAATTCATCATTGGATTCCACGAATCTTCCAAACCTCTAGTGGCTTCTAGAAGTTGTTCCATATTTCACCTCATATGATAGTTTCGAATATGGACACCATCAAACCATTAAACCTCTTATCCTCCTATTCCCATGAACTCTTCATCCATTTTTAGGAAATCCATTCAATGATTCATTTGTGTCAAATTACCTTCATCTACTTACAGATAGAGCACTCGTCATAGTTAACAAGAGGGAAATAATTTTTTTTAAGTAGAGTTATGTTGGTGAGATCACGACTCTTGAAGGTATTGTGCATGTATTGTGATATTGCTGGATTTTTGATGTTGGATGTGATGAGGATGGGACTGAATTTGGATGAGTGACATCAAATTGATCAACTGGTTTTACTCTTACTTCTACCTCTTAAAAAATAAATTTGTTCCTTTCCTAATGCATGTGTCAATGATGTTATATGTGTATTTATGAATTTAATAGATTCAATTTCTTTAACTTTAATAAATAATTTTTCATTTAGGTTGTTTTCTGTCTGTTATTTTCCATTGAAGGTATCAGTCAAGTGAGTTCAACTAGACTAAGAGCAACGGAAGTGACGAAGGGAGGGGAGGAAAAGCAAATATATTACAAGTAGGTTTTCCTCCCTTTATCCATTCCTTTTAAGTAAAAGGGCAGATATGTTTCTTTATGTTGTTCTAAGTTGACCACCACACTTAGCGAAAGCATTCTTATCCGTAGTTTTGATTTCTGTAAAACAGTAATGATGAAAAAACGTACACAAACAGATTTTTAGTAGCCTCATATTCTGTGCAGCCTTGGGTTTTCGCGAGGTTGAGATGGAACAATTAGAATTTTCTTTTCTAGTTTAGGAAGGAGCTGACTGTTTTGTATTTCGCTGGTCTTTTTTTAATGTTGTTTAGGGCATAGTTTCTAAGTTTAGACAAACTGTATGAGCTATAGGGTGTTCCAAATTTAGATAGGTATTGGTTCCTAGCCAAAGTTATCATGTATGCCTGGGAAAAACTTTTAGGTGGCCAATTGTAAGGATCTATGTTCCTAATATAGGTGCACCATGAGGATGGTCTATTTTTGTAATTCCTTTACATTTTCTTCTTCTATAAAAGAAAGACAGGGTATGGCTGTTGTTTATTTATTTTTGAGCTATTGATTTGTAATCATATTATTCTTCCCATGAATTGAGATATGATCAATTATTTGGAGCTAAGTCTATAGGCTATTTGTAATTTCTAGAGTGCTGATTATTAAAATTTAGGACATTACAGTGTGTTATTCTAAAGATTTTTATTTTTATTTTTCATACTTACATGGTTATATATATAGTTATATGGTTTTTCTATGTGGATAGGAGGTTAAGCTCGTAGTTTTGTAGTCGTTAGAGTTAAATTTTAGGAGTACATATATGCACACCATGTTCTGAAATTTTAACAGGGTATCAAAGTGTATTTTCTAAGATTTTGAAATCTATATATGGAATGGAATACTACATGTGAGAGGGAGTTTTTGGAGATTCTGAGTGTCTCTAATGCCCCAACTTCTACGATTGAAGCTAAAATGTACTTGAGATAGGTGTTGGTGGCTGTGAGAGGGTTGTAGTTGAGATTATTGTGAGATCCCAGTGAATGAAATGTCGTTTATGACTAGCAGAGTTGATTTGCATCCATGACAGTTTGTTGGCATGATTTTTCCTCCTCTTGGCTAATTTTTTTGGTTGAGGTGTTTTCCATGAGTTACATATATGACTAGTCACTAGTCTTGGTATCAAAGTGTGGTTGTCTAGTGCATTATACTTTACACCTTCGAAATGCATTCTAAATATGATATTAGAGGAGGTTGATCTGTGGTGTTTTGTGAAGGTTAAGGTTAAAACTCCTACCAACCCTATGTGGTTGGATTAATACACTAAGAAGATGACGAAATTGAAGATTTCTTGATTTTGTGAAAGGTCATTTGATGCTCACATTTTGAAGAAGTTGGTTCCATATGATGCCTTGATCACTTTATATGATAGTGTGAAATTGTATTGTTTCCTTTCAATTTCTTCCAAACTTGTAGTTATTTCCAAAAATCCCTAGGGTTATATTTTGATTTCATTGACAGATTTTATTGTTTTTTCTTTTTTTCAAATTCACTCTCTTTTGGCTTTACTAACAAAATTTTGAACTTCTCAATTATTTGTTATTTTTCATATGGTGCTCTTGCCTTTTTAAAATTCTCATCTAGCCATGGGTTCACTAGAATAATACTAGAGAATTTTCTGTTACAGAATTTATTGGACTTAAAATCAACTTATACATAACTGATGGGTGGGTTGAATTATTTTGTTGCTAACAACTCTAACCTAGTGAACATGTTAATGGGTGGAGTGGTAGTTGGTTACTTGATGCTTTGCATCAACCATATTTGATATAGCTGATGCCGTCAAATTTATCTCAAATTGTGATAGATTCAAAAGATGATTTTGATGTATGTTTAAAGAGGGTATTTGATGTACAAATAATACGTTAGGATGTGAGGTTGTCGACCAGTCTTACTAGAGTTTCAAAAACGATCCCCTAGAGAACCGTTTCACAATGATTTTCTCAGAAATGGTGCTCGAGGGGCTCCTTCTATACACTATGGCAACACTTGTCCACAACCTCACATCATATATACTCTTTATACATAAAATACCCATTTCAACCATACAACAAAATAATATTATGAATCTATGAAAAACTACAATATAAAGTTGATATTTACACATACACATTCAAAAAAACATGAAAAATATCTACATAATTATGAAGTTTTAAACATGTCATCTTAGTGGATAAATCATGGACTGTCAATTTTTAGTACTACATAGACAATATTTTTGATATTGTAGTTACAAGCTACACACTTAAACTAGAACCAAATAATAGGAAGAGTGAACAATGATTTTATGAAATGAAGTAGGCCATTATGACTAAAACATTATCTTTACAAAATAGGCCATAATGACCAAATAGTCATGTTTATGAAATAGGCCATGTGTCCACTTTCTAAAATAGAGATATTATATTAAAAAATTGAAAATAAACATCTGAAAATTGAAATATCTAATATCACAATAAAAGAAATGAAAACAAAGAATTATTCCAATAAGATAAGATAATTTTGTTAATGTCCAACAAATGATCAATCTAGTATCTAATTTTCCTTCTTGTTATCACTACTATGAACATACACATGGATGTGGATTTGGAGGTAATTACAAATATGAAGTTTTACATGAAGCTCATGATGCTATAGTCCTGGTGGGGCTGAACATGGCAGTATGTGAGGGTGGCATTTCAACATGATGATCATCATCAAAAGGTGAAATATACAATTTCTCCATGTCCAATTATCCAGCTTCCAAATTTTCCTCTTCTAGATAACTATCCCAATTGTGATATATGTTTTATCAATATTTTCCTCTTATAGTGGGAAAAATACAAGTTGTAATGCACATACACCAAGCTCTCTGCGTGTGATAGATTCAAGGTTTTTTTTTTTGTTGACATTCTATGAAAACTAAGGTGGTCCAACACTTATTTGTGGAAGAAGTGTTCACAACCTATGGAAGCACCAAATTTTTCCAAATATTGCACCTTTGGAGTAGAAAAATCATACATGTTCCACCACCAGAGTGAATTAATCATTTGCCATTGTATAGAAATGGATATGCATAACCAGATAATACTTGGGAATTGATGTAGGTACTGAATTGATGTTGTATGATATCACAGTCATTAGTGAAAATCTTGTTTAATGTTTGCATTTAACCACTTTGAACCTATGGATTAATTTGCAATTTTCTCTTTAGCCTACAAATAGGCACTGATGCTTTAAACCATGATATATAATAATTTCTGGTGTAATAAAGTATGTTAAAGCATGAAATAGAGTATTTCTCCTTGTGGATTGTTTTTCAACTTCTACTCAAATGAAATCATAGAATTTTACATATCTAGGCTTAAAAATGTCTTTAATATGTACTAGGATGGTGTCCTTTTGCTCATGAAATTCCCATTCACTCATAGATCTCAATCTACAAATCGAGTCACATTAGATTTGATGAATTGTAAAAAATATTAATATGTGACCAAAAAATAGGATAAAAAATGATTTATTACACTACATAAGCACTATTTCTATTTGCTGTATTATGTACACTAAAGTTCTTGCATAAATTAGTCACCATCATATTAGTCAATGCTCATGATATTATCTTCAATAGAAACTTAAAGGTGAGCTAATGTCTACCAAATCTAGTCCTTGCGAGCTTAAGTAATTTCAACGTAGAGTGAATCGGGTAAATGTAGTGGACAAACTTACGCCTTGTGATGAATTTTATGATGGACTTCCACTTCTTCTACAAGGCATTGATCTGGTCATGCTCTCTGTGCTTAACAGTATTATCTATTAAAATATTCAACATGTGGAACAAACAATGACAGTGAAAATGTGACGATGTACATGCTCAATGGTTTTCTTGAGACTTTACAATTAGCTACATTGTCTTAATGAATTGTGTCATATTAGATGACCCTACATCATTATTAATTTTCGGTAATAGGTATGCAATTCTCCCAAAAGATGGTACAAATGATGAGAAGTCTTGGGATACAAGGAAGACTGCATCACTAGCCAACACACCAAGAACATTTATCAAATGTTGGTTTTTAAAATTTGTTGAGCCTTCAAAGATAATGGAAACCCTAATATTTTCCCACCAATTTGTATACTATCCTAGAGAGTTATGGACATTATTTGTTCTCATGTCTAGCAATATAGTTCTTGCTTTTTCACATCCAAGGATTTTGTATCCATTAGGGGCAATTATTGATGGACTGAACCATAGCATACCAATGGGGGGAGTGAAAAACATTGATTGGTATATGTAGAGAGACGCGTTCTTCCATACTTCCTATGTATAATGTATTTTTCACATATTGTTGTGTTTAGAAAAAATGACACAAATATTTTATCATATGTGGTTTTAATAAAATTTAATAGGGTGTAACCAATTATAAGAGTACACTAGTTTTAGAGAAACAGCTTTCATTTCAGAATAGGTTTTACTATCCTTCATATATTATCTTTCTTGCTATTTCTCGAATAACTTGCAAACCATTATGAATTGGTTAACAGACTGTTGCAGCTGCTAGAACACCCTCCAAAATTTAGTCCCATCTTAAAATTTTAGAGCACCCTCAGCCTTGAGCCTTGAGAAGGTCCCTTTTCAAGCTTTTTTCCTTCAAATATTAGTTCATGACTTGTTTTCTCTAAATCTACTCACATAGTCGCAAAGTCCCAAAACTCATAAAAATTACATATCCACGACTGTGCGACCTAACAACCATACGACCTCTAGGTCACGGGGTCGCAAGGTCGCAAGGCCTCATCCTGGCCTAAATATTCACATCCATGACTATGCGACCTAGCAACCTAGTGACCTCTGGGTCACGGGGTCGCAAGGTTGCAAGATCGCATCCTGTCTTAAATTTTCTCATTTTACAACTATGCGACCTAGTGACCTTGCGACCTCCAAGTTGCAGGTCACAAGGTCACATCTTTCCTTAATCGGCCCTGATTTGTGACTTAGCAACCTGAATTAAATGATCACATGTGCAACTTACTTATAAATAAAGGAGTCATATAGGTCGCATTTGACCTATGCCATGGAGTGAATAACACCTCTGATAAGCCAGCTGGATCGCACTTTTTTCCGAGTAAGTTACCTAGTGCTCCTGTTTTTTCCTTTTTTTCTTAGATTTTTCCTCACAAACCAAGACCTCACCAACTCTCTAGTTAGGGTTTTCAACCTTCTCATGCTCATTCAACTCTGCCTCCTCTTCTGAGTCTTGCCTTGCATTAGTTTTATTCAAAACCCCCTTGTTGACTGTCTGGGAGGGCCCTCAACTCTGGTTTTCCCATATCCCTTGAAGTTTTTTCCTTCCTTGCACTTCATTCCCTTCGGGTCATTATCGTTCCAATTTACCTCAGAAATCTCTAATGCGATCCTGCAGTCTAGCGACCCCGCGACCTTGTGAACCAACAACCTTGCGACTCAGTTGTTGAGTCGCGAAGTCAGTAGGTCGCATATCATCAGTTAACCCTCTAAATCATGACCTTGCAACATAGCGACGTTGCGAACTAGTTGCTAGGTCGCCAAGTCGCAAATTCATTATTTTCAATCATTTCAGGTAGATGTGACCTAGTGACCTTGCGACCTAGTCTTTGGTCACCAAGTCGCAAATTGATTATTTTCAAACATTTCAAGCAGATGTGACCTCGTGATCGTGCAACCTGGTCGTTGGGTTTCCAAGTCGCAAAACCTCCTTAGTCTCACCAATAACGACCAACAGAGGTCACATCGACCAAGCTTAGGCAATCAAAGATATTTATGGGTATAGGAAGTCTTTTCATATTATTTATCATGTATTTCATCTTATCGTGGGATTTTTTCTTGAACATGCTACGTGATATCAAATTCGAGCTTGACTGCGTGTCCATATCTTCAGCCTCAAGAAATATGGGGCCTCTAGCAATTCATAAGAGAAACAAAAGCCTCGAGATCAAAATATTAGGAGAATACATGCCTCCTTCCCCACCCACTATCTACGGAGACACCACCTGCATATTTAGGAAAGGAGATAGGATTTCTTGATACCAAGTATACAAATAATTCACAAAGCTAGAATTCTCAGAAGACCTGGCAGATCGGAAAGTTTATGTTCAAGTCAAAAGGTCCAAACTTCATTACATGGGCACTCATTTGATAATATTCCCATGTGTGTATGTCATTGAATCGATCCTTCAGAAAGTTGATTGCAATGTCTGGGTCATCTGCGATGACTCAGGGAAAGCCTTTGCCAACCTAAATGGGAAATATGGAGAAGTCTATTAAGCACTTCCTACCAGAGAGGAATGTTTCAGTGCCTATTAGATCACTACGCATGAAGTACCAATTCCAGAAACATTGAGGGGTTGGTGGGAGGACCCCAAGAATTTTAAGACCAAAAAGGATTAGGAGTATAAGATAGATGGCCTCAGGAAGGCCTACAAGCTATTGGGGGAAATGATGTGTAGAATGTATGACCAGCAAGACACCACTAACTTCAATGGATCTTGGGTCCCTCTTATGTATGCTATCACAACCTACAACACCAGGTTCAACTGGGGTTACCTGGTAGTGTCGACTCTCAGAGAAAATATATAAGCAGCACAAGCACCAGAAGAGGGATGTGTGTCAGAGTTCTAAATGGCCTCTTACCTATTAGATGCAGTGTGCACAAGATTTCAATTTCAAGGATGGTCACACAACTGGGATGCGAAGCACGATGGACACATTCACAAGGACTTGAATGTATTTTAGGCTTCCAGATACAACCAATATATAGAATCTATCTCACACAATTTCATCCCCACGCTTTACAAGAAATTCTTCGGTATAAACGCCCCTTGCATGTCCAGGCGAGCTATCAGAACAATGACTTAGGTGGCTAATTGGTTTCCTATCGTGGAGAGCACCTTCATTGGGGTCTTTGGATCATTCAAGGCACCTCACGTGTTACCTAGATATGTCACTGACAAACTATTGCTACAAGAGGTGTGCTACCAAATGTCCAGCATATTCTCCAAGGTCATCAAAAAAGGAATGAAGAAGCCATGGCCTACCCTCGAACTTGCTATTGGATCTTATATTATTAAAGACTTTAAATAAGTGGAATCTAAAGAATAGGATGTCAAAGGCTTTCATTTCGTGACATTCTCCCATAGATCATATGATCCTGAAAGGATCGTCCATACACACTGAACATGGGCCAAGTTCAATTAGAAGTACCAGCACATGGAATGCCCTATTGAAGAGAAAGTAAAAAAATGGTACAACAAATATAGGGAAGCCTCTTTGGAAGAATGAGTTGACCTGAGTGGAGATCAAGATGGTTAGGATGACCAAACTTTAGAAGAGAGGGTAGACATGATGAAAAGAAAGGACTCGGTAGGAGGTGCTTCCTCTTCTAAAGATTAAAAAACAAGGAATATGACAGGTAGTGATATCTCTAAAGAACAACAAGAAAAGAAAGACAAAGAGGCCAAAGCATAATAGGAGGCTCAGAATAAAATGAGAGAGAAATAACTCATAAAGTCCCAGGAAACCTTGGCACGACAACAGGAGGAAGATAAGCGGAAGAAGTAATCTGAAGAGTAGTAGAAGGGATAGCAAAAATAAGAATGAAAAAAGAAGCAAGCAGAAGAATGTAAAAGGAAGGAGGAAGAATAATGCCAAAGGAAGGAGGAAGAAGAGAGCAAAGGGAAAGAGGAAGAAGAACGTAGAAACAAGGAAGAAGAAAAGGAACAACAA
This sequence comes from Pinus albicaulis, assembly GCA_034641835.2. Lineage (NCBI taxonomy): Eukaryota > Viridiplantae > Streptophyta > Pinopsida > Pinales > Pinaceae > Pinus > Pinus albicaulis. The sequence goes on along the minus strand of CM076580.1, from coordinate 38,813,415 downwards.
GAGGAGGAGGCCGAGTACAGGTTAAAGGAGGAATAGGATAGAGAAGAGGTCGAAAGGAGGAAAAAGGAAGAATAAAGTCAGAAGTCACAGGAAGGCTTTTCCAAGGGAGTAGAGGGAAGCAAGATACCACCCCCAAATACCACCGAATAGACAGATTTTCCTCATATTGAGGTACCCCCGACAACTCCCATGATAGGCATGCATCTCCTTCTCTTAGAATTAGGTGTCCCAGAAGAACAAGATGATGATGTATTAGACCTGATGAGGTTATCATACAGTAATACTTCACATAATATAAGAACTACATCAAGATAAAAAATAAATATGAGTACACATCAGAATATGCAGAAAGATATAAGTCATTTTATTATATTGGCGATGATTGAGTTACAAAAGTATATAATATAGGTAGATCTAGCGAAAAGGATGAGCTAGGATCACCCTGAAAACATGTTTGCAACAGGTACAACGTAGTTGTAGAGGCACTGAAGAAAATACTATGCAGTCCTTTCAGCTAAATATGGGCATATAGGTGTAGGCCAGAAAGGGAAATGCAGATCTACTCAAATCTGGAGCTCTGATGATGCCAAGATTCATGATCTGGCCAATGTGATGGATTCCCAAGATATCCCAGAAAGGATTTTCCAGATCTACAACTTTGGAAAATCACCCTTTTAGGGTTTGATCAATAAACTACTGGGAAATGTATATCTGAAGCTAGATCTGAATAATATATGGGTAAAATTTATGCTCAGATCAGATCTATGTTTGAAGGGCTGATCCCTTCATCAAATCTATGAGCTAAAATCTCGAGATCTACCTTCTCAATCCTCTAATGATCAAATCAGCTGCTACAACACAACTCCCAACAAAAAATTCATTGTGAGGAAAAGAAAGGCCTTGTGACTGCTGAAATATGATGAAATAAACTCCAGGCTAATGGTAAGATTGATGGAAATGTGAAGGAATGATCCTCCACTAGGTTACTAGCTGAAGTACTAGCAACTTCCTTCCTCCTTTTATATCTGCAATATGGACAGCGTAATTATTGATGGAAATATTGTTGATAGGAGGTCAATAACCTTTTCCCTAATGCCATATATGTAATGTGGCTCTAGGAGTGCTGATCTATAAGCCCAAGTGATGGAATAATCCCTCACATTGTTCTCTAGCTGAAGTACTGAAGACAACTTCCACCTTCCAAACCTATCTTCAAAAATATTTAGATTTTTGAATACGAATGTTCTACAGAAAGTAGAGAAGAGATGTGGAACCAATTCCTAATGTAGAATGAAGAGAAATCCTCTTTCCAGAGCTAATCAAAGAAAGAGGTGGGATTCCCGCCCGGGAACACCCTATGCTAAACAACACCTGCATTCTCTGCTAAACAACCGAAGAATGCAATGGAATGTCACTTGACAATTCCAGATCTAAAATATCATACATTAAATAATCCAAGATGCCTTTCACCTTTGACTTCATCTCCTTTATAATGTTTGAACATTCCCAAGCCTTGGCCCTAATCTCAACTACCTAGTCACATGTGGACAAGATCCTACAAGTGGGACTGCGTTGTTTGACCAAATCAAACAACAAATCTAGGTGCAATGTACAACTCCTCCATCACGTGTGCTTCATTTGCACATGATCTTACATCACTTGATCATGAATGCTCAATGATCCTTTGCTTGAAATCTTCAAGATCTTAGTTGACTGAATCAACCCTCGATGATCTTTCTCATTAAATGAGACATGATCTCCAATCTCATTCACATTAGTAGTTTCTCAACTACCTCATTTTGTATATCTAGGCTTAATTAGTCCACATTCAAACACAAAAAGTGGATCTTATTCATCTTTGGGGTTTTTGGGTCCCTCCACCCTTTTATTTACTTAATTCATTAGGAAAATTAAGGACTCTAATATTCCAAGTATGATGTGAAAATTTGGGAATATTACACATACGATCGATTCACACATAAGATTAGGCAGGAGAAAAGAAAGTGCCTTGCTAGGAACCTAGCCGAGCCCCTTGCAGTAATGACTAAAAAGCACATACTCCTAGATACTAGGACTAATCCAATCATGATAGCATCAACATGGAATTCTTTCATGGTAGCTACAGAGGAAAATGTTAGCAGAATGAGCAGGGAGATCTTGTCCCTACAAAATAGACTCCGAGACAATGAGCAGAGGGAAATTCAGGATAGGGAGGCACTCGAGGTAGAAAATCAGGAGCTCTGGTACACAACTACTCAAGCCAATGGATTACCAACTGCTATCCAAGGGGAGTTGGTCACGGTGGAAGCCACCATGAAATAGGTTTATGAGGAAATGTTCTCGATAAAGCAGACAGTGTCCCTGCTACTAAAATCTTAGGAAGAGACTAAGAAGAAAACCACGCAACTAAAAGAAGCCTCTACAGTACTAGACAATATGCTTGAATGGTCCAATAGATACCCACAACCTCTCAAAACTATACGAAGGAAAGATTTGATCTGCACATAGAATGACAAAGTGTAGATACAGATGAAGGTACAATCTAAGGACAATTTAGTAAAGGATGTGGAGAAAGTAATGTATAGCTATGAACATCTCATTTGTGGCATCAATTTGATGGCAGGAGTACATCACATCACTTCCTTTGGTAGATTGGAAACATATAAGACAAGGGATGAAGTAGCCTAAGACATCCAAGCATTCCTGGAGCCCATCAGACAACCGGCTGCTACCGAGTACCTTCCAGCCTCAAGGGAGAACATTGAGTAGTTTTTCATCACACTAGTCCAAATCTACACCAAGCTAGCTTCCCTTTCCAATAAAATCTCTGTGAAGAAGTGCACTTTAGTTACAGATGCTCTCGAGTGCTTTCACAGATTGGGGGACACACCCCAAGTCACTCTAGTGGTCGTAAAGTACATGGCCTGGTAGACTTATCTCAGGTAACAACATAAGATAGAAGTTCCAGACCTTTCCATCATGCGGCTTCCACCTTGAGAGATAATAGTTACATAGGTCGGAGGTCGTAGGCAGCCACTAGTTTCAGGTCACAGACAACGACCAGTCACAGGTCGCAAATGAGATCTAGTCCCATGTGAAAACTTCACTTGGGTCGCAGACCATTTCAACAGTCAGGAAGCTGAAAGGGTAGGGTTTTGCAAAGGTCACCAGCTTTTCTATAAATACTCCCTTCAGGAAAAATGTAAAGGACATTTTTTCGGGACTCCAAAAGGAGAAGAGATAATTGTATTGCATTGAATTTCATGTTTTCGACAATGAATACAAATGAATGTTGTGATTCCACTACTGGATCGAATGAGGACTTATGTGTGCTATAATTATGAATATTATTGTCTTATGTATTTTCTATCTTTCATAACTAACTATTCTGAATTTTATTTTATTCATATTTCATTTGTACATTTAAGCTTTCTTGATGTGCTAATGGTATGTGAATGCTTCATCAAGAGATGTTCAATGACTTCGTTGTTAATGTCGCTCTATCTTTCCTAAAATTCTTAAGGAGTTAAAGGTTGTTTCGACCATAGAGAATGATTTCTTGTGTGGTCAAGCAGATTTTATGAGCATTATCCTAATGATGGGTTGCTAACAACATTTCCTTTGGCTGCGTGCTTCAAAACTCACTTTTCTATTTATAATGCTTCATTTACAAGAGAAATCATCGACCATTTCTTTCGTATCATTCGAATAGCCGTATATCATCAAGTCTACAAGGCACATCTTGTGTCTAAGAAAAGGTGTATTTTAGTGGTAGACAAACCCACACCCTGGATGGGATCCCGATCACAAACAGTCTAGATGCTAGTTGGGACTTTATACCAGGGAGATCCCCTACTGTTAGCCGGGAAATTTTTCCCGTCAACAGATTTGGCATGAGAAGGAGGGTCTGAATGGCAGGCTCCCACCATGTCATTAATATCCCTTTGTAAACCTCATAAAGGGAGACCATATATGAAAATATTGGTCCTCCACCCCCTGAAAATTCCCTAGGGGAGGACCTGCCCTACTATGAGGTGACCTCAGACCAGCTTAAAACCTTGTGCTTGCTTGCCCGATATCTCGTTAGAGGTCTGAAAAACCTCCTAGCCACTTGTTTCCTGGCCAATCAACAGAACTCTGGGACACACTAGACTCGCCAAGGTGTTCTGGTAAATTCAATGCCTCAGTAGATAGGTCTTATGCTCGAAGATTATGTGGATGTAGTTGAGTGAAATTTAGCAGAGCCTCTTGACAGCCCCCAAGGGATTAAAGGAAGCGGCCCTGAAGTTACGGAACACCAACCAGCCTTTGGATGATAATACTCAAGAAAATGACCCACCTGGAGGAGGTACTGGGAGGGGTAGGGGAAAAAAAAATCTGGGAGATAGAGGCCATGGACATGGTCAAAATGTGAAATGTACTCACCACCACCACAACTGAAACCAAGGGAGGCTTCCCTTCCTTTATAACTAAAAAAATATTAGAAACATGGGAAATATTGGAAGTAATCACAACATGCACTCTCAACATGAGGGCGAAGCCTTCGGGTCGGGTGCCGGAAGAGAATCCGAGAATGAGATCAGTCATATCTTTATCCTGCTCCATCAAAGGGCTAGGCAGGTTCAACCCTTAGCCTGGATTGCACAATCTCCTCTAGGCCTTCACGGTCACCTTCATGACATGCCCCAAGACCCTGAGAAAAATCTCCCTAAGTTTGACCCCAAGAAGTGTACGTTGGCCAAAGATCTCATTAGTAATTTCTACCTGGCCTTACAAATGATGAGAGTGCAGTTTGACGATGTAGCATGCCAACTCTTTCCTGACACCCTAGAAAATAAGACTGCTACTTGGTACCGTTCGCTACTCATCACTTCCATTTCCTCCTGGGAGAAATTCCGTTGTACCTTCCTCCAAAAGTTTTCCGAAGACAAGACTCATTCTATGCTTCTCAAAGACTTGACAACTTGAAATTCGAGAAGAACGAGAAATTTGACGACTTCAACCAATGCTTCACCACCATATTGAACAAATTTCCCCTGAACATGGTGTTGGATGATTCCATCACCATTGACTATTACACAAGGGCCCTCCCTCAGGATATCGTCGTATTCGTAAAGCACGAAGCTAGAGCTACCCTAGCAGAAAATTACACCACTGCCCCTGCTGTCCAAAAGGACATGCTATCCATAGGAGACATTGATCATGATGGTCAAGATGACCCAAAACCAAATGCAAAAAGAGTGCAACCCTCAGCCCATAAATCCAGAGACAAGGATAAATACCCCTTCAATTTCAAGAGCATCATGAAATCCCTAAAGTTGTTGACAAACAAAGTATCTGATTTGAAGAGAAAAAAAATGACTCTATCTTTGGTGGAAAAACTCAAAAACCTTTCTTTAGAAAGAACAACCTCATTTCCATTTGCCCTCTACTGAACCAAAATAGTAACCTCAACGTAGAAGAGATAAAAAAAGACAATTTATGCTCTTTCCATCAAGCCTCCCCTCAGAGAAAACCTGCCCTCAGTGGATCAATATCATGAACACCATGGTAAATAAACTCCTAGAGGATCAAATCACAGGAGAGTTAAAAGAGGAGGCCAACTCAGATAGTGAAGAAGCCTCTCCCCCAGATGAGGCTTCAGGATCCATTGTCCTCACATTCAAGGTAATCCGCAGAGAAGGATCTTCCCCCATGATAGAGATAAACCTAGCCGATGATCCTAAATCCAAACTCCCATAGAAGTTATGGCCTAAGGAGAAAAGGCCTGAGCCCCAACCATTCCTTTGAATAAAAGAGAAAATCCTTCCTAAGAAATATTCTACCACCAAAAAAGGAAAAAAAACCACAACCCCTGAAAAATCTAGCCCCACTACTACCCAAGCCACCCCCAAGGCTAGATTATCATTAGGTTCACTAGATGCCTCAGCAGAACCTCTCCCACAAGTAGAGTCCGGATATAACATCATCAAATATATGAAGAATACGCGAGCCAACATTTCCATCTATGAGCTCGCCTAGATAGCTAACCAATGAGACCCTATTCTCAAATATTTCGCTAACCCACTGACGTCCAAGGCCATGAGCTCCACATCCTCCCAAGCTGCAGCAAGTCCCCATTCCATCGTGAATGATGTCAACTCTAACTCCTAAGGATCCACACCCCCTTTCCTTCTATCTTTTAAGATCTTCAACTTCAATTTTCATAATTTCCTCATCGATTTTGGTGCATCCACCAATGTCATGCCCCTGTCCGTATCTAATAAATTGAACATCCGTCTTGAGAAGACCGATGCCAGAATGATCCAGATTGATAGATCCCAAGTCCCCACTGTGGGTGAATTGAATAATGTCCTCATCCGCCTCTCCTTAGACTCTAGGGTGCATCAGTGCATCGATATAGTGATCTTGGATATCCCATAAGATTATGGCTTTGTCGTAAGCCGAGATTGGTCGAGCAAGCTGCAAGGATACTTTGCCACCGACTGGTCCCACTTGTGGCTCCTGTACATGGTTAGGAACAATTAGATCCGAGTCGAGAGAGAACCTTACATGAAACACATCGTGACTGACCTAGACGCAACCAACGAACCCATCATCTTCACACAAGAGGAGCTAGAAATTTGCTTCCAAGAAGCCGTGTTTAGTTGCTATGAAACCCTTCAATCTCCATTCATCTAGGACACCTAGTCGGAGCTCCTCCCTTCTACTACATTCCACCTAGCAGCACTAGAAGGACCATCAGATGCCTCTGCCTCGAGTACACTTCCTGTGCCCTCACATGATCTTAAAATGTTCGAAGGCAAGGTTTTCACCCTGTACTACGATGGTTTCAAGACCCATGTTAGGCCCGATGCAGGCTGTATATTGTTACATCCCCAGAATAATAAGTTCCTAATCTCTTGCCAACTAGAGTTATAGTGTTCAAATAATATAGCCGAGTATGAAGCACTAATCCTTGGACTCAAGAAAGAAATTGATCTCAAAGTCAGTTGTTTGAAGGTAATCAGTGACTCGGAGATCATCACCTGGTAGGTACGTAATACCATTCACTTCCTATCTCTACATTTGAAAGGTTATCAAAAAGAGGTATGGTGCCTGATTTCATCCTTTTAAGCTTTCAGTATTAAGTCTAGACTAAGAATGCATAATGCAACAGCCGATACACTAGCCAATGCTATTGCTAGATTCACCTAATTAACGAATGGGTTCTCCATTAAAATTGTTATAAGCCTGTTGTGTCATACAATGTAACTAATCTGCACGTCTTTAATGATGATCAACACATACCAGATTTCATGCTTATTATGGATGTGTTCAAGGACAACACAATCGAAGAAGAGGATCATGACCTAGTCTTAAAAAAGGAACGAGAGGAACATGGAGGAAATCCCATACCCAAAGGGGTCGCGTTGCTTGAAAACATTTTTGACCTACAATTTCATTTCCGGGGACCTCCGAACACAAAGGTGAAAATTTCCACCCTACTGCACCAGCAAATAAATCTCAAGATGGAAATAAAGCCAAGATTCATCAACCTCAGTACAAAATCCACCCCTCGGGAGAGGAAACCCTTTACTGAATTATTCAAGAAATACCAAGATGTTTTCACCTAGACGTATGATGGGTTGCACACTTATGACACACGGATCATCCAACACATAATACCAATGAAGGAAGGATTTAAACCTTTCCAGCGTAATTTAAGGAAAGTACACCCTACTTTGGAGCCAATGATCCAAAAGGAACTGAAGAAACTCCTAGACGCCCGAATAATCTTCAAAGACTGACATTCAACCTAGCTGTCAAACTTCATCCCAATTCATAAAAAGTATGGAAAAATTAGTCTATGCGTGGACTTGCATAATTTGAATCAATCATTAGACAAAGACAAATACCTGGTACCCCCCATGGAGTAGATCATTCAAACAATATTTGGGTCAGAAATGTTCTCATTATTGGATGGTTTCTAAGGTTACAACCAAGCACTATTGGCTTAGCCCGATCGTTTGAAAACCACATTTAGGACCAAATGGGGAACATTATCATTTAGACGCATGCCCTTTGCCCTGATCAATGTTGGGGCAACCTTCAAGAGGGCCATGGACATCTCCTTTTGTGGTCTAATGGGGCAAAGTGTGGTGGTCTACCTTGATGACGTCACCATATTTTTAGAACGCAGGTGTGACCACTTACACAACCTCAAAAAGATTTTAAAAAGGTGCCAAAAATATGGGATTTCAACCAACCCCAAGAAGAGAATCTTCAAAGTCTCTTAAGGGAATCCATTGGGCCACATCGTAGCCCAAGAAGGTATAATAGTGGACCTAGAATGCACAAAATCCATCTCCCAGATACCTCCCTCGAGTAGTAAAAAGGCCATGCAGTCATTTCTTGGGAAAATTAATTTCCTACGAAAATTCATATTAGACTTCGCCCAAATCGTGAATCCTTTGTAAGGTATGGTTAAGAAGAACGCTAATTTTAAATGGAATTCCCCCGAGAAAGAAATGTTCGATAATATTAAATAGGCCATCGCAGAAGCACCAACCCTTCATAGCCCAGATTTCAGCAAAGGCTTTATCTTGTATACCTTCGCCTCAAGGCTCAGAGTCATCTCTCATAACCGTCCTCACTCAGAAAGATGGCAGAAATGATGAACGGCACATATCATTCATGAGCGCAGGATTGCAAGGTGCCAAGCTGAATTATCCGGATATTGACAAGTAGGATTATGGAGTATATAAGGTAGTCAAACATTTCAGGCCATATATTTTGAAGAACCACATCACAGTGTTTGTACCTCACCCAACAGTTCGATCACAGTTTGTGTAGCAAGATCTAGGTGAGAGACAAGGAAATTTGATGGCATGCCTTCAAGAGTATGTCCTGGAATTCAAGCCTGAACATATTGTTAAGGGGCAAGGGCTATGCTGAATGGTTGTTGAAGCCGCATACATGCAGTGAAATGAAGAGGAATGTTGGGATCACGAGATAGACATGTACCAAGCCGATAGTACACCCAAACAAAGCACCTAGTCATGGTACATTGATCTCTAGCAATATCTTGGCAGTGGTATTATGAACCCTACCTTAACCACCCAGCAGATCCGAGAAATAAGGCTAAAGTTTGCATCCTACCACCTAGTTCATGGTAAGCTATTTTGCAAGCACCAAAACGGGGTCCTGCTACGCTGCTTAGAGCATGGTGAGGCTCAATAAGTCCTAAAGGAACTACATGATGGTGCAGCTAGTAGACACTACACAGGGGATGCTGTAGTTCTCAAAATTATGCATGCTGGTTCTTACTGGCCCACTCTGTTTAAGGATGCACACACGTATGTTTAAAGATGTTTTTCATGTCAAAAGTTTGCTAACAGGGAATCTCGATCATCCACCCCCATTGCAGTCCGTCACGGTGGAAGAGCCCTTTCAGTAGTGGGGACTCAATGTGATTGGGGAAATTTTTCCACACTCCTCCAAGCAGCATCGATATATCCTTATAGCCATGGACTATTTCACAAGGTGGGTTGAAGCAATATAATTACGTCAAATAAATGATCAAGAGGTAATAAATTTCATCAGTCAGTACGTCATGACCAAGTTTGACATTCCAACCTCCCTTTTTTTAATAATGCTACTTACTTTTCATCATTCATGTTATATGAATTTTATTTAGAAAATGGTATAGTGCTCAAACATTCCACCAACTACTATCCCCAAGGAAATGGGTTAGCCGAGTCAACTAATAAAAACCTCATCCGTATCATCAAAAATACTTTGTTGTCCGAACATCAGAACTGGCACAACACCCTCCTCAACACCCTATGGGCTGATCAGGTCACACCCAAACCATCCTTGGGCACCTCCCCATTTTTTCTAGTTTATGGCAAAGAATAAATACTTTCCCCCAACTTGTCTCTCCCAGCCCTTCAGTTGTCACAATAAAGAAATGGTACCCCTTTCCCTTCCTTATAGGCCCATATAGACACATTGTTGAAACTGGAGGAGGAAAGGCTAAAGGCCCAGGAAAACTTCGCCATACACCAGAGCCAGATAAAATGATGGTTCGATAAGAAATCCACTGAAAAAAAGGTTTTAGAGGTGGGTGACCTCGTCCCAAAATGGGACAAAGGTCGCGAAGATATGGGGAAACACACCAAATTCAAATATCTATGGATAGGCCCCTTCCAAATCAAAGAAAAAGTCAGTTCTGACACATATAAGATCTATACCCTAGAAGGGACGATCGAGTTCCTCCCGATAAATGGGCATGACCTCAAACAATATTTCACCTGATAGCCCAAGGGAGCCATCACCATACTTTGTACCATAGTTTATTTTCTTTTTCTCTTGTTTTTCATTTGTTTTGTGTGTTTCAATTAGTGGCTTTCTTCGAGCAGGCTCTCAGAAATCCTTTCCCTTAGCACCTCAAGTTGAGGGATAGACAGAGTAGTTACTCAATTGGCAGGCTGTACCAGAATCTCTTCTAGTGAAGAATCAACCCTAGAACACAGAGTGGCCTGAGCTTTCCTGTGATAGACACCCTGTGGGGAAAACATGACCGAGTCCCAGAACCTAAGCAAAAGTAGCTCACCCAATACAACAGCTCGAGGGAGTGTTGTATGAAAGGAATTTTCAGTGAAATAGGTCACCATATGGGAGGGGAGTAGGGCCAACCTCAAGCAGCTCAAGGATATTCAGGAAAACACAAAGGTCTCTATATGCAAACTAGGAGAAACCTCTCCTATAAGTAACATAAGTCGGGATCCCTCATCTACCTAGGCAATACTTGGCACATTAAAATAAGATCCTTGAGCACATTCAAATAATTCCCTTGAGCACATTCAACATAAGTGCCTCAAGCACATTCAAATAAGTGCTACTAGCACATGAAATTAAGGGTAAAGTATTGAGAAAGGCTTCATGCGTAGAGAGGTGATGTGACGACTCCGTCGAGGTACTAACCAGGCTCGTTGGTAGTGGAGCAAATTCTGTGACTCCTAAGCAGCGACTCTGCCAGGACCACCAGGGTCACTAGTAGTGGAGCAACACAAGCGGACAAAATAAATATATTGAATACTTGAAGCTCACGAGGTTACTCCAACCCCTTCCGTCCGGTCTCCAGAAATGAAAAAAAATGTGAATTAGCATCTCGGACAGTGAAAAAAGGTGAATAAAACATGCAAGGGCTAGAGATGAAAGTAGTGGGACCCATGGGTTTGAAAGGAATATACTACTAAGCTCCCTCAACCCCCTAACGATGAAGCACTGTTAGAGATCCTGGGTTCTACTAGTGAATCGCCATTTGTTGTAGCCACTAAAACACCCTGCAAAATTTAGTCCCATCTTAAAATTTCAGAGCCCTTGATCTCTTTAGTAAAGGTAAGTCTAATGCACCCTTAGCCTTGAGCCTTGATAACGCCCCTTTTCAAGATTTTTTCCTTCAAATATTAGCTCATGAATTGTTTTCTCTGAAGCTATTTTCATAGTCACAAAGTCACAAAAATTATAATAACTACATATCCGCAACTATGCGACCTAGCGACCTAGAAACCTCCGAGTCGAAGGGTCTTAAGGTCACAAGGCCACATATTGGCCTAAATCTTCACATTCATGACTGTGTGACCTTACGACCTAGAAACCTCCGGGTCGCAGGGTGGCAAGGTCACGGGGTAGCATCCTATCTTAAATTTTCTCATTTTGTGACTATGCGACCTAGTGACCTTGAGACTTCTAGGTCAAGGTTGGAAAGGTCGCAAGGTCACATATTTCCATAATCATCCATAATTTACAACTTAAAAATCTACATGAAATGATCGCATGTGTTACTTACTCATAAATAAAGTAGTCGCATAGGTCGCATTCGACCTGAGCGATGGAGAAAATAACACCTCTGACAAGCCAACTGGATCATGTTTTTTCCATGTAAGTTGCTTAATTCTCCTACTGTTTCCTAATTTTCTTAGATTTTACCTCACATGCACCTACCCTAACCTGTTAATTCCCCTTGTTTTCATTTCTTCACAAACCAAGACCTCACCAGCTCTCCAGTTAGGGTTTTCAACCTTCTCATGCTCATCCCACTCTGCTTCTTCTACTGAGCCTTTCCTTGCATTATTTTTCTTCAAACCCCACTCCTTGAGTGTTTGGGAGGGCCCTTAGCTCTAATTTTCCCATATCCCTTGGATATTTTTTCCTTCCTTGCACTTCATTCCCCTCGAGTCACGATGATTCCAATTTAACTCAGAAATCTCTAATGCAACCTTGTGATCTAGTGACCTAGCGACCTTGCGACCCAGCAACCTCGCAAGTCGGTCACTAAGTCGTAAAGTCGCTAGGTCGCATACCATCGGCTAACCTTCAAAATCTCTACCTTGTGACCTGGTGACCTTGCGACCTATTCTCTAGGTTTCCATGTCATAGAGTCACTGTTTTCAAGCATTTCGGGCAGATATGACCTAGTCGCTAGTCTCCAAGTCTGAGAATCACTACTTTCTAACATTTCAAGAAAATGAGATCTCACGACCATGAAACGTGATTTCTACATCGCAAATCACAAAACCTCCTTAGTCTCACCAATAGAGACCAACAGAGATCATAGCAACCTAGCCTGGGCAGTGAAAGACATTTAGGGGTATAGGTAGTCTTGTCATATTAGTTATCGTGCCATCCATCTTATCATGGGATTATTTCTTGAACATGCCAGGTGATATCAAAGCCGATCTTGAGTGCATATCCATCTCTTCAGCCTCAAGCAATATGGGGCCTCCAAGAGTTCAAAAGAGAATCAAAAGCCTCAAGATCAAAATAATAGGAGAATACGTGCCTCCTTCCCCACCCCTATCTACGACGACACTACCTCTATCTTTGGGAAAGGATATAGGATGTCTTGGTACCAACTATACCAGGAATTCATAGTTAGAATTCGTAGAAAGACCTTGCAGACCAACAAGTTTATGTTCAAGTTAAAAGGTCCAAACTTCATTACGTGGGGACTCGTCTGCCAATATTCCCATGTATGGAGGTCATTGAATGGATCCTTAAGAAAGTTTATTCCAAAGTTTGGGTCATCCGCAACGACTCACGGAAAGCCTTTGCCAACATAAATGGGAAATATGTAGAAGTATATCGTGCACTTCCCACTAGAGAGGAATCTTTCAGAGCTGATTGGGTTGCTATGCATGAAGTGCCAGAGCCAGAAACTTTGAGGGGCTAGTGCGAGGACCCCGAGAATTTTAAGACCAAAAATTTTCAGGATTATAACATAGATGACCCTAGGAAGGCCTACAAGCTAGTGGTGGCAATGATGTGCAGAATTTATGGAAAACACAATGCCACTACCTTCAGTGGATCTTGGGTCTGTCTCATGTATGCTATCACAACCTATGACACCTGGTTTAACTGGGGTTACCTGATAGTGTTGGCTCTCAGAGAAAATATATCAGCAGCACAAGCACCAGAAGAGGGATGTGTGTCATATTTCTACATGGCCTCTTACCTGTTAGACGTAGTGTGCGCAAGATGTCAGTTTGAAGGATTGTCGCACAACTAGGATACGAAGCTCAGTGGACCCATTCAGAAAGAATTGAATGTATTCTGGGCTTCCAGATACAAGTAAGATACATAATATATCTCTCACAAATTCATCCCCATGCTCTACATGAAACTCTTCAGTATACATGCCCCTTTCATGTCCAGGCAGGTTATGGGAATAGTGACTTAGGTGGCCAATTGGTTTCCTATCGCAAAGAGCACCTTTATTAGGGTCTTCAGATCATTTAGGGCACCTCACATGTTACACAGATATGTCACTACCAAACTATTGCTAGAATGTGTGTGCCACCATATGTCGAGTGGATTCTCCAAGGTCCTCAGCAAAGGCAGGAAGATGTCATGGCCTACCCTCCCGCTTACTATTGGTGCTTATATTATTAATGACTTCAAAGGAGTAGAAGCCGAAGCAGAGGACATCAAAGTCTTTCATTTCATGACCTTCACCCATATTTCATATGATCCTAAAATGATCGTCCCTACACAATGAAAATGGATCAAGTTCAATTGGAAGTACTAGCACATGGAATGCCCTGTTGAAGAGAAAGTAAAAAACTAGTACAAAAAAGATAAGGCAGCCTCTCCAAAAGAATTAGTTGACTTGAGTGGAGATCAAGATGGTCAGGGTGACCAAAATTTAGAAGAGAGGTTAGACATTCTAAAAGGAAAGGACTCGGTACAAGGTACTTTGTCTTATAAAGCTAAAAAACCAAGGAATACGACAGGTAGTAGTATCTCTAAAGAAAAACAGGAAAAGAAAGAAAAAGAGGCCAAAGCACAACAAGAGGTTGAGAAGAAAATGAGAAATGAATAACTCAGAAAGGCCCAAGATACCTTGGAATGACAACAGGAGGAAGATGAATAGAAGAAGCAAGCTGAAGAGAAGCAGAAGAAACAACAAAAAGAAGAACGAAAAAAGAAGAAATCAAAATAACGGAAAAGGAAGGGGGAAGAAGAGTGCCAAGGGAAGAAGGAAGAAGAGCACAAAGGGAAAGAGGAAGAAGAATGCAGAAATAAGGAATAAGAAAAGGAATTACAGGTGAAGGAGGTCGAGTATAGGTTAAAGGAGGAACATGATAGAGAAGAGGCCAAAAGAGGAAAAAGGAAGAAGAAAGTCAGAAATCATAGGAAGGATATTCCAAGGGACTAGAGGGTAGCAAGACACCCCGCCAAAGACTAGGGAACAGACAAAGTTTCCTCATATTCAGTTACCCCCAAAAACTCCCATGACAAGCGTACATCTCCCGCTCTCAGAATTAGGCATCCCAGAAGAGCGGGATGATGATGTATTGAACTTGAAGAGGCTATCATATGATCAGTTCACACATAAAATCAGGCAGGAGAAAATAAAGTGCCTCACTCGGAACCCAGCCGAGCCCCTTGTAGTGACGACTAAAAAGGACATAGTCCAGGATACTAGGACTAATCCAATAATGATAGCATCAGCAAGGACTACTTTTGTGGTAGCTATGGAGGAAAATTTTAGTAGAATGAGCAGGCATATCTTGTCCCTGCAAAACAAACTTCGGGCCACCGAGCATAGGGAAGTTTAGGAAAGGGAGGCACTTGAGGCAGAAAATTAGGAGCTTCGGTTCACAACTACTCAAGCCAATGGCTTACCAACTACTATCTAAGGGGAGATGGTCATGCTGGAAGCTGCCATAAAATAGGTTTATGAGGAAATTTTCACCATAAAGCAGACAGTGTCCCCACTACTAAGAGCTCAAGAAGAGACTAAGAAGAAAACCACACAACTAAATGAAGCCTTTGCAACCCTAGAAAATATGCTAGAATGGTCTGAAAGTTACCCACAAGATTCCAACACCATACTAAGGAAAGATTGGATCTGCACACAGAATGAAAAATTGCATATACAGATGAAGGTACAATCCAAGGAGAAGCTGGTAAAGGATGTAGACAAAGTAATGTCTGGCTATGAACATCTCATCAGTGCAATCGATTCAATGGCAGGAGTACATCACATCCCTTCCTTGGGTGGATTGGACACACAGAAGACAAGGGAGGAAGTAGCCCAAGACATCCAAGCATTCCTGGAGCCCATCAGTTAAGTAGCTTCTAGCGAGGACCTTTCGGCCTTAAGGGAGAACATTGAAGATTTTGTCATAGCAGCAGTCCAGATCTACACCAAGCTAGCTTCCCTTTCCAATAAAATCTCTGTGAGGAAGCACTATTTGGTTCCACACGGTCTTGAGTCCTTTCATAGATTGGGGGAGGACACACCTCAATTCACTCCAGTGGCCGCAGAATACACGGTCTGGCAGACTTATCTCAGCGAACAACATCAGGTAGAAGTTATAGAGCTTTACATCACACCACTTCTACCTTGAGAGGGAATAGTTAAAAAAGTCGTAGGAAGTGACTTATCGCAGGTCACAACATCACTTGGGTCGCAGACCATGCAACCAGTCAGGAAGCTGAAAGGGCGGGGTTGCCCAAATTTCATCGGTTTTTCTCTATATACTCCCTCTGGGGAAAATGTAAAGACCTTTTTTTGAGACTCCAAGAGGAGAAGAGATAATTGTATTGGATGGAATTGCATGTTTCCTAGAATGAATACAAGCAAATGTTGTGATTCATCTACTAGATCGGATGAGGAATTATGTATGCTAGCATTATGAATATTATTGTCTTATGTATTTGCTATCTTTCATAACTGACTAGTATGTGTTTTATTTTATTCATATGTCATTTTTACGTTTAATATTTTTGGTTGTGTTAATGGTATCTGAATGTTTCATCAAGAGATGTTTAATGACTTCATTATTAATTTCGCTCTATATTTTAGAAAATGCTTAAGGAATTGAAGGGTGTTTCGACCATAGATAATTGTTTCTTTTGTGTTCAAGAAGCTTTTATGAGCATGACCCTAATGATTTGTTGCTAACAACATTTTCTTTGGCCACATGCTTTGAAACTCACTTTTTTATTTATAATATTTCATTTACAGGAGAACTCATCGACCATTTCTTTCGTATCATTCGAATACTTGCATATCATCAAGTCTACAAGGTGCATCTTCCATCCGAGAAAAGGCATATTTCAGTGGTAGTCGAATGCACACGCCAGATGGGATCCCTATCTCAAACAGCCTAGAGTATAGTTGGGACATTATATGGGGCATATCCCCTACTATTGGTTGGGCACTTTTTCTCATCAACACAATATAATAATCAGATGAGTAGGTCAGGGCCAATATTTGGTTACCATCTTTTCACCTCTATCTTTGTTTGTTTCCATTTTTGACATTAATTTCTTTTAAAATTTCATGTATAATGTAAGATTTTATTTTTACCATATGGCCATGAAGTCTCATGGAATGTTAAATAAAATATATGTATGTAATGACTCGCTACTTAAATTCTTCTAAGTGCTTAAATGTGAAAATTGTTCTTCTTACCTTTTTAATGTGCCTATTATTCTAAGAATGATTTTTCTTTTCAGTGATTTTTTTTGGATTCTACAATTTCATATTGAGATGCAATTGAGATAATGAAGAATGTAAAATTAATTCATCATATTAAAATGTGACACCTTAGAAAAATAATTCATTTAAAAATGTCTATGGAAGATACTGTCATTTGGAAATTTTTTCAAGTTAATGTGGTATATACTGCAAAATTTACATTCATAATATAATATTACTTTACATAGTTACTATTGGAATGTCGAGAGGTTTCTAAAGGAATATTGAATTAACAATTTTTTTGTTCATGTCACATCAAGATGGGTAAAGGGGATGCCTTAATTCAGTGCTTTTGCATGTCTGTGCTAAATCGCTTGTGTCCTTACCTATTGTTGGGAGCAAGGATTTTTATTTTCCACTAGGTAATACTGAGCAGGTAAGGAGGTTTCTCACTATTTTTTAATTTCCAATCTTCTTTTGGATACAAATGACTTAAAATAATGAATTCTTATCCTCTTTTCATCATAAAATGTGTCCCCCAGTATTTTTAAATTTTAAGGTTATGTAATGAAAATTATCATAATCAATTTTAGGTAGTTACTTCAACAAACAAGGAGGTTTATGCTCATATATCCAATTATTTGAATCTTCCAACTCAATTAATGTGCCAGCTTCACAATGTTACAATATATGTGGGGTCTCTGCATTTCATCCTTGCTTTGGTTGTGAACAATTTTATTCATACACACACACACACACACACACACACACATATAAGATTTAAAATTTAATCAACACCTTATTGAATTCCACAAAGATGTTGTAACATTAAATGACATTTCAACCTCTTAATGTTGTAAGACATTTTCAGTTTCATTATATGTGCTTTGTCGTACTTTCGAATTTTGGTGAGAAATGCTTTGGAACTAGTTCCATTTTTGCAAGGAACTAAAAATTGATGATTCTCTGCGACAACAAAAAAAATATTGTTATCTTGGTTCTGACCTTGACACACTAAGAAAGAAACCGAATAATTACTTTTGTCAATATTTGACCACAAGTAACACTAGCATTAATGACAGGTTTTGAGTGCCATGTCGCACCATGCAAAAAGTTTTTCCTCCACTTTTGCGGTTCTCATTTTCCCATACTTGTTGTTCTATTTATGAATTAATACATAAGTTCTTAGACATTTAGAAAATTTTTAAGAGAATAATGCATTCTTTGAAGGAGCAAAAGGTAAGGGTATTTGTCATATTTGTCTCCTATGAAGTTTTTTTTTGTTTTTTTTTTGGGTAGCATTTCACTTAGCAACCAGCTTCCCACGAACTGATAGCCAAGGATATTCATGACAATGAATGGAAATTTTGGCATATTTTTCATGGTAAGTTATAGCATTTATTTGAATGTAGTTTTGGAATAAAATTTGATAGTTAATATGTAACTATGTGCGGTTTTTTTTTGTACTCTTATATAATTCCAATGCATTTTGAAAAGTATAAAGGTAGTGAATATATCAAATTTGTTGCCACATTTGAGTTCATGCATAGCAGATCTATTTTAAATATTGTTAATGGTGTTAGTAGCTACCCATACACTCTAAAAAGTATCTAATATAGCTATTCCCTCGTTACTTTACCTTTGAATGTGGAGCCAACATGTTTAGTTTTACTTTGGATATAATTTATTGGCTTATGGGAGTTGGATTCCTTTTCCCCTAGAATAGTACATTAAAAATTGAAGATTGTTATATTGAAGCTATATTTCTGGTTAGTATCCCAATTTACAAAGTCTTGTCTTATTCTTTTTTAGATTCTTGTTCTAATCTTGTTCCAAAAACAATTTTCTCCACCATTAGATTTACACACAAGTTTTATTGTTGAAGCGTCACTGCTTCTTAAATATAACTAGAGGAAACAATAAAACTACAAAAGTGGAGCATTAGACATTCTTAGTAGAAACTACTAGCATTGTTGTGTTTGATTATGTTGGATAAAATTAAATTGAAATTTACCATAAGCATAGGAATTCAAAATATTGGGATAGAAATATGTGATTCTATTTGCATTTATCATTTTAGTTGAAGATAACATTTAATCAACAAATATTGTACACTGGGAACACAATATGTACAAAATTTATTCTATGGTGACATTTTATTTAGTATTTTTGTACTGGTAATTTGGTCAGTTTGTGGCCACTATTTCCCAATTGAATAAAAATTGTTCGAGTTTCCTTCTTTTATGACAAAAAATGACATTAACAATATTTCTTATGTTGAGGTATACGCTGTATAAATCCTTTATAGTCTACAATAGTTTATATTCCAGTGTTCATCTACTTTCATGTCTTATACATTGCATTGTATATTTCTTTTTTTGGCAGAAAATGAAATCAATATTTATGGTAAGGAGTAGGAATTGAATAAAGAAGAGAACAATAGCACTAGAATGGAAAAATGAAAATGAAGGAGAGAGAGAAAATAACTCATATAGTGGTAGCTGTAGAGTTAGCATGCCGCATAAGACACACGCACAGAAACTGAAGGCCAAGTCTGTAGAGTCGGTGAATACACCTGCAATGTCTTGACAACACAATGATAATGTTTTGAAGTGATGAAACAATATTTCATGGTAAATTGTACTCCAACTAATATAAAGTTGGAAACTCATATTTTAATACTTGACATTTTATATAATATAATCTATGCGGTTGGAATTATTTATACCTTCACTTGATATTATTTAGTATTGTAATTAACATATGTAACTTTGAATTTTCATATTAGATGCACATGAACATTATAGATTTTTTATTTTTTTGGCAAAATCATAATAATTAATTTATTTTGATTAATAATAAATAGATAAAATCAATCTAAAACTACTAAATAGATAGTTTATGTTTTTTAATGATGAACACAAATAAAATGAATATACGACTAACTTAGTTGGCTATGATGATTGTTAATGAAAGTAAATGAAATGAATATAAACTACTAACTAACTACATTAAATGATAAATTTTTTATTACAAATGACGACAAAAATTTTCATATATATCACTATTAGTAACTAATTTAAAGTATCTTATAACATGACCAAATTTTATTCATATTTCTTTGGTCATTAATTGGTTTCAAACGATGACTAAAATTTTCATATATATGACTATTAGTAGTTATTAAATTTATAGTATCTTATAACACCACCAACATTTTCATCATTAATTGGAGCCTTTCTCAGGTGAACATTTAGTAATATATTTTGTTGTATATTTGGTCATTAATTGTGATAATTAATAACCAAACTAAAAATTAAATCAATAACCAAATCAATGACTAAATTAATGATCAAATCAACGACTAAATCAATGACAAAATTAATGGCCAAATAAATGACCAAATATACTACTAGTCAACAAAATTTAGACAACCGATGAGTGACTAAGCTAAAAACGACTAAAATTTGGTTGCGTTATAAGACGTTGTAAATTAGCTACTATTGATCACTGACCAATAAATAGTCATTATATGCAATTTTTGGTCATTTTTTTAGTAACTAATTACCCATTTTTTACTAGTAGTTGTCCCTCTAGCTGCTATTTCTCAGTCAAAATCTGAAAAATAATTGCATGCATGTTTATGTTTCCGACCTATTTGATCAATGAATTATTTGTATTTTGGAGTTAAACCAGACTTATATGTTGACCTTTTTTCTCATATTATTTTCCTTCATCCTACTTTAAATACTTAACCATGGTCGCAAAATATTTTGACAAATATTTTCAAAATATTTTTATTAAACATGTAAATGAATTTCATAAATAAAATCTCAACATATTTCCTTGAAGGATTTTATAAAGCATTTTTATTGTTTTAAAATCATTCTCTTCTTTTTAAAACCATGTTTTGTTTCCATGAATTTATATATTGATGAATAAATGGGATTCATAAACATAATTTATAAAAAAAATGGACTCATTTCCTTCCAATAGTTTTTAAAAGCCATGTATTGTTTTTCCATGGTTGGTAAAGTACCTTTTACTTTCAAATTTTACTCCTGTAAAACCTTTGGATAACCATTTATCCAAATTTTATGTTACGTGAATTTCTCTTATTTATACCATAGCAAAACAATATTTAACTTCTCTGTAAAATTTCATTTTAGTTCATTTTTCTCAGCCTCCTTTTACCTCATTCTTTCACCTGTAAACTCATTTCTCAACATATTGCTAATCTTACTTACATACTTCGTAGACCTTCCCACCATATTTTCATAATATTTAAATCGATATAAATAACGGTTTTCGGGGGTGGGGGTTGTGGGCATAGGTGTTATGCAGGGAAATCCCTTCTTCGGAAATAAGCGATCCCTCTCTCCCAATGAGTGGGTCTGATAATAATTGTGATAACGGATACAAGGTTTCCTAGTTTTACATTGAAAAGTATAGTGAGAGAGGGAGAAGACCTACCTTGCACCTTATGTAGTCATTTTTTCAGTTTCGATGTCGATCCTTCCAGTTTCAGACTCATTCCTCATTATGCCCTCTACATTTCAATACGTGTAATGAATATCACAAAAAAAGATGAAAGATACATATTATATGTGTTTCAAAGAAAAATACATGAAAAATACAAGAGTATCATGCGAAACAATTTTATTAACAGATTTATGGGAAGAAAAATATACTTGTGTATCAAATCTTTTGATGAAAATCACATTGGAGAAGTTTGTGTCGACGTGTTTCGAACCAGCCAGTGTGGTTCACCATCAGGACTAGATACAAAATTTGATCTAGGACTCAGCTTAAATAGATAAAGAAGCTCCAAATAGCTGTTGTACAATAACGGCTAGTTTGACCATAATAAAAAAAAAAATAAAAAAAATAAAACTATAAAATAAAATAAAATAAAATAAAAAAATATAAAATATAAAACTAAAAACTAAAAATAAAAATTAATAAATAAATAAAAA
Organism: Pinus albicaulis; assembly: GCA_034641835.2. Taxonomy (NCBI): domain Eukaryota; kingdom Viridiplantae; phylum Streptophyta; class Pinopsida; order Pinales; family Pinaceae; genus Pinus; species Pinus albicaulis. The sequence continues at coordinate 38,791,461 of CM076580.1, read as the reverse complement.
ATAAACAATAAAAATAATGGCTAGTTTGACCAAAAAATAAATAAATCAATCAAAATAAAATAAAATAAAATAAAATTAAAATTAAAAAATTAAAAATAAAATAAAAATAAATTAATTAATAAAAAATAAATAGTAAAATTAAAAATTTTAAAATTAAAAATAAAATATAAAAATAAAAAATAAAAAATCAATAAACAAATTGATATAAATATGAACATTAAAGTAAATATAAATGTAAAAATTAAAATTAAAATAATAGAAAATAAAATATAAAAATAAAAATAAAAATAAATAAACAAAAAATAAAAATAACAAAATATATAAATATAAATTACTTGAACAGAATTCAATATATTATTTGAAACTAAATTAATTCCTTTATTTTTATTTTTCTTATTTTTAAAAAGGCAATTAATTAATTGATTAAATATACATAAACAAAAACTAGATTAAAAACAAATAATAAATGTAATTATGCTAAATAAATAATAATTAATTACATAATAAAGAATAACAAAAAGGAGAAAAGTAAAATAGGATGAGAGAATTAATTATTATTTTTTTAGCATAATTATGCTTATTATTTGTTTTTAATCTAGTTTTTATTTATGTATATTTAATCAATTAATTAATTACATTTTAAAAATTTTAAATAAAATAAAATAAAGGAATTAATTTAGTTTCAAATAATATATTGAATTGTGTTCAAGTAATGTATATTTATATATTTTGTTATTTTTATTTTTTGTTTATTTATTTTTATTTTTATTTTTATATTTTATTTTCTAATATTTTTGTTTTTATTTTTACATTTATATTTACTTTAATGTTCATATTTATATTGATTTATTTATTGATTTTTTATTTTTTATTTTTATATTTTATTTTTAATTTTATTGTTTATTTTTTATTGATTTATTTATTTTTATTTTATTTTATTTATTTTTATTTTTATTTATTTTATTTTTATTTTATTTTATTTTATTTTTTGGTCAAACTAGTCGTTATTTTTATTGTTTATTGTTTATTTATTTATTTATTGTTTATTTTTAGTTTTTAGTTTTATATTTTATATTTTTCTATTTTATTTATTTTATTTTATAGTTTTATTTTTATTTATTTATTATTTTTTTATGGTCAAACTAGCGGTTATTGTACAACAGCTATTTGGAGCTTCTTTATCTATTTAAGCTGAGTCCTAGATCAAATTTCGTATCTAGTCCTAATGATGAACCACACTGGCTGGTTCGAAACACATCGACACAAATTTCTCCATTGTGATTTTCACTGAAAGATTTGATACATAATTTATGGATCACAAAAATCAAATTCGTAATATAAAAATATACTTTATATTATGAAATTAACAAAGGGAAGCTTACAATAAGTGCCCTGACGTTGAATGCCTCCTTCCGTGTGGTAATCCAAGTCCAAGCCCCATTCCTTAATCTCCTCTTATTCTTCATCAAATTGAGAAGATATGGGTGGAATCAGGTAGAAGTAAGGCAACCAACAATGACCAACCAAGACTCACCAGCATGACACACTCTTATAGCAGAGTTGAGGAGGTTAAGGATCCACTAATGAGGGGTAAATGTATTATCTCTAAGTGAGGAATATTTGGAGATAATATCCAGGGCCAAACATGGGAGTATTCGACCATATACTAAACCAACAAGTACCAGAACTCCATTCTTGGGAATTATAGAGGCCGAAGCTTCTGCTCCATTTTGGGAAAACCTTCCCGAAGAGGACTAGCATGACTTTACTGTTGAATTTTTGCGCTGACAAATTTTTTAACATGATAGGGACGAGGTGACAAGAGTGAGATTATTAATGGGATGACCGCATTCATCTTGCAAAATAATTTTTTTTGCAAACTCTGCATAAAACCTTCAAGGCATTTCCCTTTTTGGTCTTCAGGGATATCTTAAGAATGTTGTGCAATATGAACACGTTTATACAAATTTTGTCAGTTTCTGAAATTTGTGACGTGATCGGAACAAAATATGATGCTTGGGATAGTAACTGAGTAATGCGACAAAATATTGTTTAACAGATGCCCCCTAAAGCATGAAAGCAAAACTATAGGTGATGGTTGAAATGTTTTACCTGCCATGGAAAGGACTTTGGAAAACCACCACGAGGATAATTGTCAATAAAAAGCAATATAATATGTGACATCTCTGATATAAACATGCCTAATAATGTATCATTGATAGACATAAAATAATAGATGAACCCATGGTATGAGCAGAGCCATCTGTTTGAAAGAGATCATGGAAATGGATCCACAGTATCGTTGTATCCATCCATATAGAAATTATCATGTGTACAATCCTAAATAGTAAATAACTCCATGTAGCCTGGATAATAACAACTGGGACTCAAGGTCTTCAACTCGGTCTCGATCTACCCATTGTATGAACCTAACCATGTGAATAGATGTGCTGATTTCGAACATGGCAGAAACCATCTGATTACTAGTTGAAGATGTAAACTATGAATAGACGTGAAAGAAACCACCAATAATGATGGTGGCTCTCAAGGTACGAAAAAAAAATCTAGAAGTGTGAATGAATGACTTTAATTCATGTTAGCCACCTATAAATTTAGATATGCCTAGTGGAGGATAAATTTGTTTTCAAAGCCTTCAAGAGATATATTCCCTTTGAAAATCCGTCATCTTTGAAGTCTTATGAGGATTCTTTATCCCTTGAATTAATCTTCACTGCTGTTTCATTATAATCCCTCAAAAACCTGCTCATTAACAAGATAAAACCGCTCATAATGCTACACTTCCCCACCATTCACCTCTCCTTTCACTTCCACAAAATTCTCTTTTTCATCCTTGTTTCCTTCAAAAAATCCCTCAAAAACACCATTCGTTTGATCCCTAATGCATCCTAGCCATCTAAAAACCTCATATTTCCCCTTTTTGGCTTTAAAAAATCCCTCCTTCCATCTATCAGAACCTCCAAATTCCTCAAAAAACCCTTCAAAATCCTTAAAAATCTTCATTTTCTTATTAAGGCCTTAATCCCCTTTGGCCTTAGCCCTAGCCCATTTTCCCCGCATATGACCTAGAGCCATAACCTGGAGCTAACCCCCATCGCGCAATCACAATCGGGGTTTCCTGTTTCTTTGTGGTCTTTTACTTCAAAAACCCGATGCGATAAGCCTTTTCTTTTTAAACCCCCGATCTTCTCACCTTTTCATGGGACCATACCCGAGCGCTAATCCCTAAGCCCTCCTCTCCTCATATTTCTCTATGAATTCACCTTTTCCTTTATAAATTTTTCACCCGACATTTTACCACCGATGTAACCTCCACCGTTGATCTCTGGGATCCAACGGCTGCCACGTAGCCCCACCTTATGACCCGCTAGAACCATTTCTCCACTCCACAACAAAATACTAACATCACCACAAAGCCCACTACTTCATCCGCCCATGCAAATATTCATCCATCGCGCTTCTCATCCACCATACGATCTGTGACCCCAGATCCGATGGCCAACGCGTGATATCACGTAATTTTTGAGCCTCCAATGCAGTGCGCTAATTCCGCGTGACATAAGTAGTTTTAGAAATCCACGTGTCAGTCAATGTATGGAATCACATTCCAAAAATGAATACCGCCTCCCCCCCATTTTGTTGCACGAAATCCATCCCCGGTTTCCACCATACCACTACCCTCCGTAATGTAATTTTCACTTTTAATCCCAGCTGTCGATCTCTCAGATCAGACGGCCCATGTTATATCGCGATATCAATTCATTTTTTCCCATCTCTCTCTCGTTATGCTCATCGTGAGATCTCCACTGTAGATCATCCTGATCTAACGGTCCACGTTCCTCATCACACCCAAACCCTCACTGCACCTGGTTAGCTGCTCTGCCAAGGTTTTTTCTCGATTTTCTATTACAATCACGTTCCGCCTCACCACTCCTCCGCCCCAAAACCTCTACAAAGCAATCTAAACCAAGCCCATAGGTTTTCATAACAATTTTATCGTGTGTTCGCAATTTTTTCATGGCCGATGAAGAATGAATGTTTTAGAGTCACAGGAGTGACACAAAGGCTTAGATAGTAGTCTCAGGGCCAGGAATCAATGTCAAGGGAACCATAATAGAAGGTGAGGTTATGTCAATCAATGGATCAGATCCATGAATCCTCAGTGACCCTCCAGCTCAGCGAAACCCTCCTTCTGTACGCAGAAACACTCAGAAATGGTGGAGATCACATATCTAGTGGTGGAAAAAAAAGGCATAGAAGATTAATAAAACCTTTAAAGGCATCAATACAGAAGAAGCTCGAGAAATCAACAAAGTGAAACCATAAACAGAGAAATTATTGGTGCAGAAGCTGGCTGACACAGACATAGTCCATCTCCATGCTCAAAAGCCTGCCAAGCAGTTATTACACCAACGAGGCTACTGCAAACTGTCAGAAGTAGTTATTTAGAAGTATGGGAGTCTTCATAGCCCATTATTCACTTAACTCACACCAAGAAGATAGCAGTACCATTGCAGATAGTATTCCTCCCAAAAGACACTCTGTGGGGTGATTTCTGTCATGTCAAATGAACCTCAACAAGCAATGAGGACACCAAGTCTGTCTAAGATTTAATGTTTTTTTTATGACACAGAATGGAGCATTCAAATACCCTCTCCTATCTTTGATGATCATTAAAACCCTCTTCACCTACTTTTCCCATTTTCTCTATAAAAACTCTTTGAAGTCTAATTGTAATTGGTATTTGGTGATTTCTAAAGTAATACATATTGCTACTTTGAAGAAGCATTGGTGTTTTGAACAAGTGTGGAAATCTCTGTTTCTCTATTGAAGGAATGAGGCTGGACCATTGGATCCCTGAGCCCAGTTTTGGTGAAGTAATATTTTATTGTTTATGTTATTCCCATTTATCACTTTGTTCCATTATGCTTTGACCTACAGTAGGATAAAACGTTTAGGCAGATAAATGTATCTTAGAAGCACCTCCGACCTGTTTATCCCTCACTGTTTATATGTTTTCTGCTACTGAACATGACAGGGTAGTCTAATAGCTCTCTTGAATAATCAATTTGTTTTATTTCATAAATGGTTAATTCAGTTTTTCTAAGGATTGTTTAGGCGTTCCCTATTTCTTTGCCACTGAATATTGTATCTAAAATCTTCCTTTAAGTATTAATATTTGCAGTTTGACAGAGAGGCTTGTTTCAATCATACCCTCTTTTCATTATTGTAATTATTATGTTAACGGTCCCTATGATTGTAGTCCTAGATGTCTAAGGTGTTCCCTCTTCTCTGAATGCAATTGTATGTCTTTGTTGATTAAGCTCTCAATAGTGAACTTATAGGAGCAAACATGGCATTCTCTGAATCCTATAATTCATTAACATGGTTTTAGTCTGCATTTCTCCTTTTCTTTGAGTGTTTATATTGAATTAGTCCATGGAAGTGATCTTACTGGATGAAATAGGGCGTTCCTCGAATCCTTCAAGTCATTGTGAAGGGTTTAGTTTTCTTTTCACTCCTAGTCCTTAATGTTCATCCCATTTCACCTATATTATTCAACAGATCATTGACCAAGTTAGATTTTCCCTCTAGTTTCCCTTCCTTCTCAGTCAGAACTATTTGGACTTTCACATGACTCCATTGCCCAATGGCTTGTAGATTCTCATGCTCTATCTATACTACATGAAACATATTTGTCCAACCAAACAAAACAAACAACCCTGCACTCCATAACTAGCCTAAAATCAACTTCTAAAACATTCAAGGATGCATCCTTATAAAAACATTGAGAGATCCCTCTCTGAGACTAGGAGGGCTAGACCCTACAGCTCTAGAGATTGGTTCTGATGTTGCCTTGTATTTTGATTGGCCAATCTATAAAAACATAGGACCACCAACATAATGGCAACCACACTGGGGATTTTTGAGTGGGTTATACCTGATACACTCTTGGGACCTCAGAATTCCCCTTGATTCAAGAATTTTTGGTGCGTTAGCCAGTTGAGTCACATACATAATGGCAATCACGGTGGGACCTATTGAGTATATAGTTTCTTGAATACCTCTTAAAAACTCTTTAGGACCTTATTTTTACCAATAATACCCTGTGGACTTATCCCACCGCTCACACCAACATAATGGTGATCACGGTGGGACATACTAAGTATATGATAGTCTAGCTAACTCTTGTGCACTCTTTAGTCCTACAAATCTCTAAGAGAATCAGTTAGTAAGCCATAAAGTAGACTCTGTTTGTTTAAGAACCCTATCTAAGTGTTAATATTAGACATAGGACACTCTCGTAACCATAAAATATGCAAAACCCAAAAACATTCCAGATTGGCTTCTTAATAAGCATGGCAGTGGAACCATAAAACATTTGACCTTCACAAAAAGCTAAAACATTTTCCACCTGGAGACTCCATTAGCCCCAGTAGGCCTATTACCCATCTAGGTCTCTAGATCTCTTTAGGACTATGTTAACCAGACTTGAAGAGATTGAGAAACCTAGTCCCATTTTAGATAAGACATTCTGAGAGGCAAAATTTTCAAAATAGTCCCTACAAACTTCAGCCTCTCTCATTTTTGAAAAGCAGTCTGGCTTCACATAGGATCAACACTAGATCCCATCCAGACCCTAATCCTCCTACAATAGTTGACAATCCAAAGAGAATTTTGTGGCAGAATTCTAAAGTTGGAAAGTTAGCTGCTGATATGAACATCCCAAGAACAAAATCTCTCCCTGAAAACCTCACTGTCTTGGAGGATTTACACTTTGACTTACATCATACCAAGAACATTTTTAGAACCAGATCTCAAAGTGATTTGAATCAAACCGATCTTGAAAATTCAGGTTTGAAAAAGAGCTTTAGTAGAGAAGCTTCACCTTCTACTCCTCCTGATTCAAAGCTTCTTCAACACTTTAGTCTCTTTCATAACCAACCTGCTCAAAATCCATTTGCTAGCCCAAGTGTTTCTTCCACTCCAATTCATAGCACCACTGTCCAAAACACTCCATTTCAGTCCACTGTCCCTCTTGTCAATCCACCCACTATAAATCCACCTTTCTTTCCAGCCATGGCAACATGGTATGCCCCATTAGTGTTACCACAACCTATGGTTCCCTTGGAAAATGACTATTAGTCTAGAATTCCCCTTTTCATTGGAAAAGAGTCTACCACAGCTCAACAACATGTAGATAGGATGGAGGATGCTTTTGATTATATGGAAATAGAATATGAGACCATAAAGATGAGAATCTTTTCTCAAAGTTTAGGAGGAGAAGTAAAGAAGTGGTTTAAAGGCTTAACTCCTAATAGCATCAATTACCTTCCCACTTTACATCAAGTATTCATAAACAAATGGGAGATCAAAAGCAACCCTCTCCAAATATTAGTAGAGTATAAGAGTCTTAAAATAAATCAGGGAGAGAGTGTTCATGATTACTCCACCAGGTTTAACAGTGTCTACAATGCTCTTCCACCTCACATGAAACCTCCCCAAGGCTTGGCCTTAGTGAAATATCCTGAAGGTTTCGATGCTGATATGTCCTATCAAATAAGGGAGAGATTATTTAACTCTAGAAGACATGCAGAAGGGAGCTGTGAGTGTAGAAGCAAACTTAATTGAGAAAATAGCTAGGTTAAGATCAGAGAATAGGGTAACTTATAAAGATGATTCTCCACCCTCAACCTCATCCTATGATACCAAAATTGACAACCTAGTGAAGTTAATGGAGAGAATGCTTGAAAAGATAAGCTTGAATGATAAAGTGCCACCAAGAGAACACCAAAACAACCTCCAAAATAGAAATAGAAATTAGAATTTTAGAAGAGATAACAATCAAGAAAGGAAAAGAGATAGTGACCAACAAATTAGGCCTCCCTTCCAACAAAACTACATAGATCAAGAGGAAGAAGGAGAGATTGAAAGGTTGGGAGAAGACCATGTAATATTGATTGGATCGGATAGTGGGGATGATGTTTTCCTCAATGAAGAAGAACACGGTTTTTTCTCCTCAGAAACAAAGGAAGATACATACAAGGAGTCTAAGGATTATAGATTGGGGTTTGAGAATTCAATCATGGAGGTACACAAACATTATGATCTAAGAAGCAAAGAGAACATAGATAACCCAAATGATAAAAACACTAGCTCTGCTACTAGGAGAAACACATAAAATAAACCTAAAAAGACAACAACAAAAAACTATCGCAATAGCCAAAAGAGCTGATTCAAAAAAATACAAAAACATCCAACAAGGGTTTGAAGAAAGTTTCCCTAGTACCTCTGCTAGTGTCCCTACTAAAATAGCTCAGATTGACAGTCCTAATAAATCTTAGCAAGTCAAAATTGCTGAAAGAAACATAAGTGAGAAAACAAATGTAAATATGACAAAATCAATCATTCCTTTCAGCCTTGAGGGAGAGATTGAAAAGATCAAAATTAACATACCTCTGGCTGAATTAGTGACCCAGGAAGTGTACAGAAACTAGGTCCTAAAAGCTCTAAATATACATGTTGATACTGCTACTTTGAACTTGATAGATGACAAGCTAGAGCTGTTGTTTGGTCTTATGATTGAAGGAAAATACCAAGAAGGGGTTGTGCCCCCCTTCTATGTGAGTCTAAACATACATGACAAAATATTACATAATGACATGCTACATTCAGGAGCATCACACAACCTTATGCCCAAGGTTGTAATGGAAAGCCTAGGTTTAGAGATTACTAGACCATATAAAGACTTGCATTCCTTTGATTCCAGAAGGGTCAAATGCTTGGGGTTAATTAAAGATTTGTGTGTTATCTTGTCTCAAATTCCTACCAAGAATCTTGTAATGGATGTGGTAGTAGCTGACATTCCCCCAAAATATGACATGCTCTTGTCTAGATCATGGGGATCTAAGATTCAGGGCACCCTTCAAATGGATATGTCTTATGCCACCATACGAGTGTTTGGTCAAACCAAAAGATTATATAGGGAAACCCTCATGAAATACATGGTGAGCAGCAAGGACAAACATCACAAAACTCATGTTTATTCCACCCATTCAGATCTATATTCTTTCATTTTATATAATGAAGATCAAGGCACCCAAACAAATAAGGAAAACAAGCAGGACATTACTGCACTAGAGAATTCAAAATTGTTTTCCTCTCAACCTCTAGATATCTCAAATCCCAGCAGCTTTGAGCAACACAAAACAAATGAGAATGAAGCAGAAACACTATGGAGAATGAGCGTTGATGGCTCTTGCAGCAAAAATAGTGCAGGGGATGGTCTATGGATACATAACACAAACAAAGGACATGCCTGCAAATTAGATTTTTCATGCACTAACAACATTGCAGAATACGAAGCCCTTCTCCTAGGCCTGCACATACTTAAATATTTAAAGGCCAAAAATTTATCGGTACAGGGAGATTTTGAGTTAATCATCAAACAAATCAATGGGTAATATTCAACCAAAGGCCCTAGAAATGGAGAATATAGAAACTCTTTTTTAGATCTCCTGAAAAATTTCGAAAAATATGAGCTTATGTTCATACCAAGAGCCCAAAATCACCTGGAAAATGAACTGTCTTTTGCTGCTAGTAATTGCCAGATACCACAAATAGATGAAAAATTCATTATAAAGGTAAAAAACAGACCAGTAGTGCCTGATAACGAAGATAATTGGCAGGTATTTAACAATGATAAACATATAGAGGATTTCTTGCATTCAAAAAATGAGTTTTTCATTGCATCACCAGGTTTTAGCCATGAAAAAGAATGTTTAAATGGAGAACGAATTCCTGAAAAAGAGTCCTCCTCTCCTAATGATATAAATCAGTTTGATCATCTTTTCAAAACAAAATTATCTGATGATCCAAATTAAAAGGACCTCGAAGTTCTAGAATGTAAAGGTGATACCATACCCAAAGGCTTTGCTCGATTAGAACAACTCTTTGATTTCAATGATGTGGCTAAGGAACCGAAAGAAGAACTCGTGGAAACTAATGTGGAAGAGCACAATATAGGCAGCCCAACTGAGCCTAAAATGATTAAATTATCTAGCACCCTTCCTGCCGACAATAAACAGCAATACATAGCACTCTTCAAAGAGTTTATAGATGTTTTTGCATGGGACTATAAAGATTTGAAATCATATGACAGTAGCATCATTCAGCACAAGATTCCTCCTAAGGAAAATCATAAACATTTCAGACAAAAATTAAGGAGGAAAAACCCTATTTTACTGCCTGCAATAGAAAAAGAAATTAGGAAGATGTATGATGCAGGGATCATTGTTCCTCTCAGATACTCAGACTGGGTTTCTAATCTAGTATCTGTCAGGAAGAAGACAGGGAAAATTAGGCTGTGTATTGACTTCAAGAATCTAAATAGAGCCTCTCTGAAAGATAACTACCCCTTGCCAAAAATGGACCACATCCTTCAAAGGGTAGTTAGGTAAAAAATAATATCATTGTTGGATGGGTTCTTCAGTTATAATCAAGTTTTGTTAATCCCAAGTGATCAACATAAAACTGCTTTTACTACACCTTGGGGGACATTCATGTATGTCAAAATGCCTTTTGTTTTGATGAATGCAGGGGCCACCTTCCAGAGGGCTATGGAAATAGCCTTCTCAAAAGACATAGGCTATTTTATAATCATTTACCTTGATGATATTACCATTTTCTCCAAAAATGATGAAGAACATTTGGAACATTTAAGGAAAGTTTTTGAGAAATGCAGAAGATTTGGCTTGTCTTTAAATCCCAAAAAGACACTCTTTGGCCTCCAGGAAGGAAAGATTCTTGGTCATATAATCTCTAAATAAGGTTTTAGTGTCAGTCTAGTCATACTGCCATCAGTGATCAAAAATTATCTTTTGCATTTGCATATTAGGAGTCCCATAATAATCAATTTCACCATTCCGCTAGGTCATGGATTCATTGATGGTAGTAATTTTTATCAGTTTTCCCTCATGAGGTACTTGCTGATTTTCCTCCCTATGGTATTCAGTCATTAGTCTCTTTCATTCTCAAAATCATATCAGTAGGTCATAGGATGGGTCTCATTGGTCTCTAAGGTCTCACCATGGTCAAATTAATGAGTCAAGTGTCGAATAAAGATCAGCAAGTTCATGAGGAAGTCAATAACTACAAAGTCATGGCACCAGGAAGATAAAAGGTATAATTTATTCAGATTGATGTAATTTTCACCTCAAAACCATGTTTTGAGGTGAAAATATAATACTTCGCCTTTCAGCCACAATTCAGAAAGCTGTTATCTCCACAAAGTGAGGTCTCTGCCTTTCAAAGAAATTTTCCACAGCATGTTTAGTGCCAGATCATCTTCAAAGAAAATCCATCAGAAAGATTCCGTAAAGAGCTTTCCAACGGTATATTACACTCTCAAAACTGACTTCTGGATTGAATTTAATGCTTAAGTGAAGTAAAAGCCCTCTATTCCCTAAGCCCCCCATATTTCCCATGTTTCCCTTTTAAATTTATATTCAATTCCCTTTAAAAACCCCGTTTTTCCCCTTTCCATACCCGTGGACTTTATAACAAAGCTATATCATATATATAAACCCGCCCCCCCTTGCCGTATAAACCACTTCCCCACTATGCATGTAATAAAAATTTATAACATAAAGTTTAAAGTTTATTGTTATAAATCACAATCACGATGTTTTCGAAATCGCAAATCCTTTGATCACACCATCGCAGATCGCAAAGTTCTTTTGTATGCCCCGATGAGCCAATCGCAAATATCTCTGATGCTATCCACCAATCGCAACTTTCCCCGACCTGATCGCACCCCCGATCTAATCCCTTCGATGCGATTGATCGTGCCCTCCTCCAATCGCAAGTATTTCCATCGCAACTCCCGATCGCATCGCAAATTTTGTCCTCCCGATGCGATTACCCCTGCTCCCATCTGATATTGCGATTGCGATTATACCCCAGTCCCACCACTAAAATCCTCCGCCATTCATCATAAAACCCATTTATCCTTTGTAAAGGTGAAAATTTCGCCGCTTTGTTTATTAGAAAGGATTTCTCCCCATCGCATCGCAATATTTGTAATGTACTACCCCTTTCTACCCCCGACTCCGATTGCGATTTATATGCGGGTCTCGCCTCCATCTCCCTTTCTTTTTCCCATTTAAAATTCATTTTACCCTTCACAAATCATATAATTCATTCAGTTCTATTTCTACGGCATCTTATTAAAGGTCAGAGAATATAGAAATAATGGAAAGCGAATAGTCAAAGGCCAAGAGCTTAAATTAAAACGAAGATATCTACAACAGTAAAGAAATAGGATATGATTGCCTATTTTGTCTTCAGTTACGATTCAAAGGGATTTGTGCCACAGGTTTCACCTCTTCATTGGTTATCAACAAATTCAAGTGGAAAAATGTAACGCTGCTCCTTCTTAGGACAGATGGTTGGCTCTTCATTTTTTGTTTTTTAATGCTATTAAACAATTCCCTATTTTCGTTGATCTATTTTCCCACATTTGAGTTTATTTATTGTATTGTAAATCATTTGTAAAGAGGCTGAGTTCTGGGGTAAAGTGTGGAATAACATCTCTGCACTACATTGCACAGTTTGACAGGAATTAATAAGGGATCCAGCTCTGATTGGTGGGATCCATGTGGTATGAGATTTAGCATTTGTTTTCTCCTTTGTTTCATATGTCAATTGTTATGTGTTCCATTCATCCATAAAAATTCCCTTTTGAATGCTTTCAAGATAGAAAGGTAGAATCCATGTTATATGCTCTGCCTTGGGAAATCATTCATACTCTGTATTTTTATTCTCTTTGAAAAGGATCCATTTTCTATGCCCTTTTCAGCTCCTCATCAGTCTTTCCATCCCATCCTCATTAAATTTTATTTGCTAATTTTCCTGCCTATCTTGCCCCATGAAATACACTGCGTCCTGATTTAATTCCCAGTTTCAACTGTCCCTTTATAACCCACACATCCCTAAATTCATTCATTCATTAATTTTATTAAACCTTTTTCCCATCATTTTATCTAGCCTAATATCAGTTCATTATTGCTTTATCGAATATCTACTCTACGGAGAGAGCCCTCTCCTGTCCTTGTAGGGCTAGCTACAAGGCTGAGAGTGGTTTAGTTGTTACCCTGATTTTCCTTTTTTCAGCTTGAGGTTCACATTGGGTGATAACAGAAGGGATCAAAATCGATCCTAAAAGAATTGATTGCATATTGAATATCAGCCACCCTATAAACCTCAAGCAATTACAGTCTTTCATTGGAAAGATAAATTTTTTGAGGAGGTTCATCCCTAACCTTGCTGAACTATTAAGAAACATCACTAACATGCTCAGGAAAGAAGTAGGTGTTAAATGGACAATGCAAGCTAAACAATCATTTGAACTGGTAAAGCAAGCCCTCACTCAAGCATTAGTCCTTATCAGTATTGATTTCACCAAATATTTCTATATTTTTTCCTTTGCATCTGAACATACAATAGCTACAGTATTTTTGCAAAAGAATAACTTGGGGCAATAACAACCTATATCCTTCTTTAGTAAAGCCTTAAGAGATGCCCCACTCAAATATAATATCATGGAAAAGAAATCCTTGGCACTGGTAAAAACATTAAAGGATTTTAGGGTGTACATTTGACATTCAGATATCATTGACTTTATGCCGCACACCATAGTCAAATATATTCCAAGTCAGGACCCTGATGGTAAAAGGGGAAAATGGATTGCCACTATTCTTGAATATGACTTGGAAATCAGGCCTACTAAACTCATCAAGGGACAAGGATTAGAAAAACTCATGGCTGAATCTAATTTCAAAGCTCTAGATATGAATATGGTTGATGCCTTAGAAGAGATAGAAGAATTCTGAACACCATTTATTGAAGAAACAAGCATGAATTATCCATGGTATGCTGACATCATTTATGTGTTACTTTATTTAAATTCTCCTCCTTCTTTGTCAAAAACAAAAGCCATATTTTTCAAATAGAAGGCTTTAAATTATTGCATAATAGATGGAGTTTTATATTGGAAAAATGTTGTTGGGATATTATTAAAATGTTTACTTGACGTTGATGCAGGAAAAATCATGCATGAAATGCATGAAGGAGAATGTGGATGGCACTTAAATTGGAACACCACAGCGAAGAAGATACTTAGATCTGGTTACTATTGGCCCACCCTTTTTCCAGACACCCACAAACTAGTAATTTCTTGCCACAAGTTCCAAATTTTTGATGGTAGAAGAAATCTCTTGCCCTTACCCTTTAAACCTATTAGTGTTGAAACACCCTTTCAACAGTGGGGTTTGGACTTCATAGGGGAAATGCATCCATCCTTCTCACCCTAGCACAAATGGATCCTCACAGCCACTGATTATTTTACCAAATGGATAGAGGCCATACCCACTAGGAATGCTACTGAATCTGTCATTATTAAATTCCTTGAGGCCAACATATTGTCCAGATTTGGGTGTCCTAGGAAAATAATCACAGACAATGTTGCTACCTTTAAATACAATTGGATGGTTGATTTCTGCCATAAATATCAGATCACCTTGGGCCACTCCACAACCTATTACCCCCAAGGAAATGGACTTGCTGAATCCTCCAACAAGAGCCTGATGAACATCATCAAGAAGTTGTTGGAACAAAATCAGAAAGCATGGCATAGTAAGCTCGTTCATGCCTTGTGGGCTGACAGGTTAACCACCAAAAAGTCAATTAATATGTCCCCCTATCAGCTATTCTATGGCATGGATGTTGTTTTCCCAACATCCTTAGGAGTTCTAGTCATGAAACTCCTTCAGGAAGTCCAAGTTGAAGAAAATGATACGCAGAGAGGGATCAATTAGACCATCCATTTGCAGCAGATCAGAGAGGAAGTTTATCAGAGAACTCAAAAAGTCCAAGAAAACATCAAAAGTTTATTTTACAAAAGGACTAAAGAAAATGACTTCTGAGTTGGAAATGTGGTTCTCATATGAGATTCAAGGAGGGAAGAGAAAGGAAAACATGGTAAGTTTGAAAATCTATGGAAAGGGCCCTACATTATTCATTCCATAAGAGGGCATAATGCATTTTTTCTACAAGAACGGAATGGTGAAGAAGTGTTGGGAGGTCCTATCAATGGCAGGATGCTTAAACACTATTTTTTTCAAGAGTATTAGTTTCAGAGTTTTTATCCATTGTACATACCATTTGCATAAAGAAAAATACAAAAGAAAAAGAAAAAAAAGAAAAAAAAGAAAAAAAAGAAAAAAAAAAAATATATATATATATATATATATATATATATATAGAAAAGAGGGAAAAACTAAAATAAGAAAGGTATAGCGCCATACCAACAAGAAAGGACAATATGAGAGTGTGCAAGTTCAAATGCCACTACTTTAAGGAGCACTATTGTCCAATCATACAACCTAATCATGATTGGGTAGATTTCAATTTATTGTTGATAGGATAGTGAAGAAGATTTTCCAAACTGTTTAATCTTGGCTTATCAGTAGAAAAAATTAGGATATAAGAAAGGAAAGAGAACTGGTTCTAACATGCTCAAAACTTGAATAAGAAAAGAAAAAGAAAACAGCTCTAACAAGATCAAAACCAGAGCTAAAATGAAGAAAAAAGGGTGACTCTAAAAAGCTCAAAATCCGAGTCACAATAAGGAGGAAGAATGTTTGAATTTCAGATCTTTAGCCTTTAAATTTGGGTTTCGAAATTCTACAAGTTTTAGTTCATGTGCAGCTTGTTTTTATGCCATGGACCCACAACAAATCAGACAGTCTAATCCTGGTTTAGCTATGTTTTCAATTTCTGTTTTAGAATGTAGAGAATGAAATCAATCAAACAATTTAATCTTGGCTGATAGGTATTTAGGTAGTGGATTTATGAGTTCAACTATTTAATCTGAACTCATGGAGAAATAAGGGTAGCATTAGATAGGTTTATTTTTCTATTTGCAGAATAAAATGTTTAAAAAATATTTTTCCAGTCCAAGTGCACTAAAAGAAGAAAACAATGCTAGGAAAAATAGTTTGGGGTGGGTAGAAATGTTGTTGAAATGGATTTATTGCTGCAGGAAAGTGAAAGGTTGTCAAATGAAGAATTCTGCCCAATGGAATGGCATTGGTATACTAAATATGGAGATTACTGAGGTTCTGGACACCTAAAGGGCAAGCTGTCCTCCCCAGGTGGAGCCATTGTTAGCCACCTATAAATTCTGATATGCCTAGTGGTGGCTAAATTTGTTTTTGAAGCCTTCAAGAGATATATTCCTTTTGAAAATCCATCATATTTGAAGTCTTATGATGATTCTCTATCCCTTGAATTAATCTTCACTGCTGTTTCATTATAAGCCCTCAAAAACCTACTCATTACTAAGAGAAAACTGCTCATAATTCTCCACTTCCCCACCATTCACCTCTCCTTTTCACTCCCACAAAATTCCCTTTTTCATCCTTGTTTCCTTCAAAAAATCTCTCAAAAATACCCTTCGTTTGATCCCTAATGCATCCTAACCATATTAAAACCTCATATTTCCCCTTTCTAGCTTTAAAAAATCCCTCCTTCCATCTATCGGAACCTCCAAATTCCTCAAAAAACCCTTCACAATCCTTAAAAATCTTCATTTTCGTATTAAGGCCTTAAGCCCCTTTGGACTTAGCCCTAGCCCCTTTTCCCCACATATGACCTAGAGCCATAACCTGGAGCTAAACCCCATCACGCAATCGTAATCAGGGTTTCCTGTTTCTTTGTTGTCTTTTACTTCAAAAACCCGATGTGATAATCCTTTTCATTTTAAACCCCCGGTCTCCTCGCATTTTCATGGGACCACACCCGAGCGCTTATCCCTAAACCCTCCTCTCCTTATATTTCTCCATGAAAGCACATTTTTATTTATAAATTTTTCACCCGACGTCTTACCCCCAATGCAACGTCCACCGTTGATATCTAAG
Organism: Pinus albicaulis; assembly: GCA_034641835.2. Classification (NCBI taxonomy): domain Eukaryota; kingdom Viridiplantae; phylum Streptophyta; class Pinopsida; order Pinales; family Pinaceae; genus Pinus; species Pinus albicaulis. Next base: position 38,774,464 of record CM076580.1, on the reverse strand, counting down.
ATCCAATGGTTGCCACATTGCCCCACCTTATGACCCTCTAGAACCATTTATCCACTCGACGACAAAATACTAACATCACCACTGGGCCCACTGTTTCATCCACTCACACAACTCTTCATCCATCGTTCTTCTCCTCCACCATATGATCTGTGACCCTAGATCCAATGGCCAGCATGTGGTATTGCCTAATTTTTGAGCCTCCCCCGCAGTGCGCTACATCCGTGCAATATAAGCGGTTTTAGAAATACACGTGTCAGTCAATGTATGGAATCACATTCTAAAAGTGAATACCGCCTCCCCTCAATTTTGTTGCACGAAAACCATCCCCAGTTTCCACCATACCACTACCCTCCCCAACATAATTTTCGCTTTTAATCCTAGCTGTCGATCTGTGAGATCGCATGGCCCATGTTATATTGTGATATCAATTCATTTGTTTCCCATATCTCTCCCGTTATGCTCATCATGAGACCTCCACCGTAGATTGTCCTGATCTAACAGTCCATCTTCCTCATCGCACCCAAACCCTCACTGCACCTGGTTAGCTGCTCTACCAAGGTTTTTTTCCCGATTTTCCACTACAATCACATTTTGCCTCACTACTCCTCCACCCCATAACCTCTGCAAATAAATCTAAACCAATCTTGCAAGTTTTCATAACAAGTTTATCGTGTGTTCGCAAGTTTTTCATGGCCAATGAAGGATGAACGTTTTACAGTCATAGGAGTGACACAAAGGCTCAGATAGCAGTCTTAGTGCCAGGAATCAACATCAAGGGAACCATAACAGAAGGTGAGGTCATGTCAATCAATGGATCAGATCCATGAATCCTCAATGACCCTCTAGGTCAGCGAAACCCTCCACCTGTACACAGAAACACTCAGCAAATGGTGGAGATCACATATCCAGTGGCGGAAAAAAAAGGCATAGAAGATTAATAAAAAATTTGAAGGCATAATTACGGAAGCAGTTCGAGAAATTAGCAAAGTGAAAGCACAAATAGAACAGTTATTGGCACAGAAGTTGACTCAGACAGACATAGTCCATCCATGCTCAAAAGCCTACCAAGCAGTTATTACACCAAAGAGGCTACTGTAAACTATCAGAAGCTCTTGTTTAGAAGTATGGGAGCCCTCATATCCCATTCTTCACTTAACTCACACCAAGAAGATAACAGTACCACTGTAGATATTATTCCTCCCAAAAGACACTCTGTGGGGTGATTTCTGTCATGTCAAATGAACCTCAACAAGCAACGAGGACACCAAGTCTATCTAAGATTTAATGTTATGTTTATGAAATAGAATAGAGAATTCGAATGCCCTTTCCTATCTCTAGTGATCATTAAAACCCTCTTCACCTACTTTTCCCATTTTCTCTATAAAAAGTCTTCGAAGTCTGATTGTAAAAGGTTGGCATTTGGTAATTTCTAAAGTAATACATATTTCTACTTTGAAGAAGCATTGGTGTTCTGAAGGAGTGTGGAAGTCTCTGTTTCTCTGTTGAATGAAGGAGGCTAGACCATTGGATCCTTGAGCTTGGTTTTGGTGAATTAATCTCTTATTGTTTATGTTATTCCCGTTTATCCCTTTGTTCCATTATGCTTTGACCTACAGTAGGATAAAAATTTTAGGCAGAGAACTGTATCTTAGAAGCACCTCTGACATTTTTATCCTTCACTGTTTATATGTTTTTTGTTACTAAACATGATAGGGTAGTCTAATAGTTCTCTTGAATATTCAGTTTGTTTTATTTCAGCAATGGTTAATTCAGTTGTGCTAAGGATTGTTTAGGCATTCCCTCTTTCTTTGCCATTGAATATTGTATAAGAAATCTCCCTTTAAGTATTAATGCTTGCAGTTTCACAGAGAGGCTTGTTTCAGTCATACTCTCTGTTCATTATTGTAATTATTTTGTTAAGGGTCCTTGCAGTCCCAATTTTCTAAGGTGTTCCCTCTTCTCTAAATTAAATTGTATGTATTTGTTGATTAAGCTCTCAACAGTGAACTTATAGGAGGAAATAGGGCGTTCCCTGAATCCTTTAATTCATTAAGATGGTTTTAGTCTACATTTCGTCTTTTATTTGAGTGTTTATATTGAATTAGTTCATGATAGTGAGCTTACTGGAGGAAATAGGGCATTCCTCGAATCTTTCAAGTCACTGTGAAGGGTTTAGTTTGATTTTCACTCCTAGTCCTTAATGTTCATCCCATTTCACCTATATTATTCAATAGATCCTTGACCAAGTTAGATTTTCACTCTGGTTTCCCTTCCTTCTCAGTCAGAACTATTTTGAATTTCACCTAACTCCATTGCCCAATGGCTTGTAGATTCCCATGCTCTATCTATACTACATGAAACATATTTGTCCAACCAAACAAAACAAACAACCCTGCACTCCATAACTAGCCTAAAATAAACTTCTAAACCAAATGTCCCGAGAGAATTAAATGTTCAAACAATAGGTCCCGGGAAAAATATTTATTAGGCAACAGTTAGGAGATGTGGTGGAAGGATAGTGGTGGAAGGAGCATGGTAGGGAAAATGAGAATGAGGCGAGAGGGAAATGGTTTTCATGGGGGTCGGTAGCGATTAGCGGTTTTAGGAAGTGGGGGTGTGAAACAAAGAGAGAAGGCCACATAGCTTAGGATCTGGCGGGGGAATACCAACCTTTTGGAATCCTGAGGGAATACCAACTTTTCAGACCACCACCCCCGCCGGGGTGGTAAAGAAAAAATAGAGAGGGGGAAAAAAAATCATTATGCGATGCCGTTCTGTTGAGTCGAATGATCCTGCGGCTAAGAAATTCGCCATTTTTAACCGTAACATGATAAAACACTTTTTCATGACACGAAATTTGATTATGATAATTTCTTTTGGATAAAATAAATGTGAAACATACATAATCCCTTATGCACATGTTTTCATGATGTTCTTGAAACTTAGGATAAGTGAAACTATGGACATTTTTTCAAACAAAACTCTTTCTACCCACCTTTTTTTAACTCTAATTATTTTTCTAAGCCAACATTTTTTATTTCTTCTCAAGGGGTGTATTTAGACTAGCAAAGCCACATTTTATTTTTATGAAAACTAAAATCTACTCAATCGTATTGCTTATTTCTCCTGTTGATTCAACTTAAACTATTGCATCAATGTGATTTTCTACCTAACTATTGATTAGCCATGATTACAATGTTTGCAAAATCTTTATTCTCTAGTCTAATTAATAGAAATTTAAACTTGTTTAACCACGATTAAGTTGTGTGATTAATCAAATAACTAGTCACTGGGGCATTTTAAACAAGCTACACACAACCTTACTTTATTTGACAGAAAGAAACTATCTATCAGTGGTGGCATTTAAATTTACAACAATTTCGGTATTATTTTTGTTTGTTTTTATTTTTTGGCGTTTTGATTTCATTTTTATTCTCTTTTCAATGTTTTATTAATTTTTATTTTTCTCTTTATTCATTTTTTAAAAATACCCTCTTTTCATTTTCTTTTATATATATATTTTTTTGAAATCATTTACAAATTGAAAAATTATTTACAATACCAATTATCTGAGATAAAATGATCAATCGCCTTGAGATATTATAAGTTATAGGACCATAACAGTGACTCTAGTTGGGGATGTCGCTCTCCATGTTAGGTGCCATGAACCTTTGATCATTACCCTTGAATGTTTTACTTCAGCAATGTCTACACCTGATTTCTTTTTGTTGTTGTAGTAATTATGGTAGCATATCAATGAAAAGCTTAGGGAATTCTCTACGGGCTTCAAAAATTGTTAATAGGTTACCAAATAAAAATAGTAAATACAATGATTTCATGTAATAAAAACCTTTATTTCTATGCGAAGTAATGCTTCAACATTCTGCCATTCACGGGTCAACCAGGAATTTATGTTCCATATAAATATTTGAGAAAGAATACATTGTGACCTTTGAAAGGATAAGTGATATATGGTCATTTCCATAGATTTTCAACTTTCCCATGCTTTCCTTTGTCCTCTCTTCTAGAATCGCACTTTAGAACACTACCACCTAAATTGAAATCATGTGATTTAGTTCTTGTTAGAATGAATTATTAACACAATTTTAGGAAAAGATAACACTTTAGCTGCACATGAGAAGAAACCCTAAAAACAAATATGGATATCTAACTTCTTTAGATCTGCAATATATAGTAGAAACAAATGCAACAAGAACCCATAACTATGAAGTTAAATTAGCTAAATAGTAAAATGAAATAACAGTTTCTCCAAATATCCAACGGAAAATACAAGATATATAAAGAATTTTGTATGATGTTAACACATGGGAAGGGAAAAAAGAATTATTTTACTAGTCCCCCTCAATGTGATAGGTTCTTGGTTGTTCTCAATGATTCAGATCCAAAGTTTCTATCTCTTAGTGGTGTAGAAAACCCAAGGCGTATTGAACTCTATGGGAAGTCAACAAGAAAAAAGGCAATAAAAGAGATCAAAGTGTGGCAATGAGAAGAGGATCAAAGTATGACCATGATAAAAGGATAAAAGGTCAATAATGAATGGAAAACCCTCCTATTTATAACAAAATATTGAGTTTTCTTTGATAATGGTGCATAATAATATATTATTAAACAAGATCTAGACCTAACTTCTTGGAATATTTTATTATATTCTGTTGGAGGGAAAAGGAATTTAAATTGGTTAAAACCATTTATTTAGAAATAATAAACAAATAAATTATTTATTTATCATTTCAAGGATGGATTTAAGGAATAATTTAACAAATAATGATTTATTTTATTATTCCTAAACGATTTAGTCAATTTAAACAATGAATATTAATTAAATAATGTTATAATTAATTATCCATAGAGAATAAGAAGATAAATAATTATTTATCTAATTATTTCTCATTAATTAGGTTAAATATGGCTAGGAATATTATTTAAAGAGTGGTTTAATTAATTATTCCTAGAGAAAAATCAAATAAATAAGGATTTATTTAATTATTCCTCATGTGGTTTCCTGTTTGAACCATAAATAACTTAATAAACTATGGTTTATTAAATTATTTATTATAGTGAAAGAAATTTTACTATGGTAAAATTGGTCTTACATGGTGTATTTCAATCCATCTAATTGTAAATGGTTAGATGAACACAACTTGGTGTAACAGATTCTGCCCCAACATGTGAGATTTAAGATCTAATCATGTGAGCGAAGTACGGTGTAAGAAAACAAACAGTAGACACCAGAGGGGAGTCATAAAGAGAGAGATACATAGATAGAGTGAAGCAAGAGAGGACAATAACCTAAGAGGGAAAGACCTACAAGTGAGGGAAGTCTCCTTTAATGTTTGGGTACCTATTCTCAGTTAGGCGGGGGAGTCATACCTATGACCGCGGAGATGAGAAAGTACAAAGGATAATGGTCCACCCAGTAAAATGAGACTGAGCTATAAATTACATAATATGCGAGCATGAAATGGATCAGAAAAAAATATAATGGATCCTACATACATATTGCACCTGGTACATCAGCGAGAACTATATACAATAATATCTGAGTACATGAGATATAATAGCAACCATAGAAGCCCTGATAAATGTGAAATGGCTCTAAAAATATGAATGGATCATCTGAGTAATACATGCATTCTATGGGCACTGAAAGCAACTAGAACTAAAACCATCAAATCTGTGGAGCTGCATCTAAGGTTGTAACATAAAATGAGGTCATCCGGGCATGTTGGGGGCTAACTAAAGGGCCATGCCCTCATTAGGTCTGAAACATATCAAACACACCCATGAATCACTAGATCAATCTTTTGGATCACCGAACTACCAATTACACCAATCTCTATCATGCTGAAGTGGAGCGGATGATAAAAAATCAAGTCAAAGGGAAATAAGGATTCCCTTTGCCTGATCCAAGGCACCAAACAGAAATTGAAGCTGGAACTAAGATATACTTCCCTCTAAACTTGTCTTCTGGAATGAATGTGCTGATGTCGACAAAAGGAGGTATGCCATAGGTGAGACAATGAGGGTCCTCAACTAAGGCATGAGGTATCATAGTAGAGTGACAAATGGAATGGGGGATATTGAGTATAAAATTGACGACTTCCTGTTTCAGATCTTATAAATCATGGATGACCTGGCAGGGACTCTCCCATCACCTAAGGGGATGGGGGATAATAGTATTGGAGGCCAAAATGGGCTACACGAGAGAGGGAAAAAGTGTTAATGGATGAAATAGTGTAACAAGAGGAAAATAGACTCAAGACACACTCCATAATTGCGATGATGACTCAATTTGGAAGCTCTGATCAAGGGCAACTTGATGATGCTTCCACATAGAGTAGGCCTGGTGGGGACCATAAAATCATAACAAAAAGATGGTTACTCATGACAAAAATCGACACGTACGTCGAGAAGTATGAAGTCTAAGTGGTGCCCTAATTACAAGTGGTGCAAGTGAAAAAATTCGATTTTGAGAGGTGGTGATGTGACCCTTATTGGAAAAATGGCTTCTGCATGAGGTATGAAATCACCAAAAACAAAAGGATAAAAATTTTAGAGGTCGGTGAAAGCTTTCCAATGGTGTTGATGGTTCATCAAATGAAACTATGGTTTAATCGCAATTAGAAAAAGAAAAATTAGGGTTTCTATTTTAATAGGGAAATTTCCCTCGAATTTGGTTCACTTTCTAGTGGAGTTGTGGTGAATTTGGGGAGGAGGAGAAGGCCCTAAATCTTGTGGCATTCATAGGTGGCAAGCTGACCATTGGAATCAATATCCTTCATCTGTAGGTAGGTGGCCTAACCTTACTCTTCAACTTCAGTGGCTTAGATTTTTTTATTCAATGCCTAGAGCCCAGGAATAACACTTTGCCTCTCCTAAGGACCGACTCGCACTTCCTGGGGCCTTCTCTGGAAGTTGGGTGGCATTTTTCATCGGGAAAAACTATGACCTGGCAGGGATAGAGCCGAAAAAGTGCAAGCTACCAAAAATTTGGGTTTTTTCCTATTTTTTGATGGGAACTCGGGCTTGATGTTTTTTATACAGTTTTTTCTTCATCTAAGTAATAAAATGTTGGGTTTCTGAAGGTATGGTAGATTTCAAGATCAACCAAAGAGAGAAATACTTGGATGTTCTTCTTTTGAGGTCCAAGGGGATTAGGTGGTCAAAGGCGCACTGGCGGGAAATGGGGTTCTCAAGTTGGTTGAGAACCCGTTGATGAGGGCAGGGGAGTCCCTAATATCTAGGATAGTGTGCTATTAGGACCCATAAATGAAGGTATTTATCATGTAGGGGCACTTGATCGAGTTGAATATTCAGAACATCTATTTCCTGACCGGTCTCCCGCCGCTGGGGGTGGTGGGAAATATACATCTAGTATTAATGAGGAGGGGGTGGCGGTGGGGGCAGAATATATCTGATTTTGTGAACACCATTTCCAACCAGGTGGCCATATCAAGGGAATGGCTATACCAATCAGAGACCTAGCGAGGCTAGAGACTTAGGGTCTCGTTGCAATAGTGTTACATATCTTGGGAAACTAGGCCTTCCACCACATCGCCAGAGGGCAGATGATTCTGGTTGAGAGTGTGGTTGCTTAGGGGGTCCTGACCTAGGTTCTAATTTAAGGTTTTCAAACAAACCCCAATACTACTAGCCCTATTAGCAATGACCTACTTTCGTAGGCCAAGGTCTCACCCGAAGTAGTATGGGTGGGTGCTGGAACTAGGTTTCTACACCTTCGGAGAAAGTGGCTAATTAAGGCAGTCCTATTGAGATCTATGAGGTTCACACAAAATAAATATTATTAGCGAGCCCTAAACCCAGTTACAAACCAAAGTGACAACCTGCACACCCTCATTCTACATTCATTAATCTTCAAAAACCCAGTTACAAACCAAAGTGACAACCTGCGCACCCAACCAGCAGGGTCAACACACAACCGAACTGAGGATCTACGTGGACACAACCAGCAGGAGTCCTTATCCAATACCACCCAAAACAAATCTCAATAGTTCGTACTTAACATCAAACTTACTTAGTCTGAGGCTCAAACTATCTATCTATTTATATCATCATAGCCTATGTTATCCTGTGGTCCAGAAACCACAGTTTGCAGACTTTACGTCTACCCTTTGACCCATTACAATACATTGGGGGATTTGACCTGACCCAAAGCCCCTACACAAGACTAATTACTACAAAATATATATCAAAAAAATAAAAAATGCAGCTACAGGACCCCGTTCCAATAGGCCCCTAACAGAATCTTGTGACTCGTCCCGAGTCACATCGGCCGTGGGGTTTGCATCTTTGCCTAGAGTTGCTTGATTACATGGACTAGTGGGGGAAACACTTACTCGCTCTGTGTGACAGCATTCTGCAAAATTTACACCAAATTTTGCGAAGTTGGGCCTTATGTGGTAGTGATGACACTCTTCAGGGTCTCATTCAATTGTTTGACCATGACATCTAAGTCTTGAGATATCTTGAGGGCTTCATCAACCCATGGCTTGAGGTAGTTACTCAAAACCTTCCTCTTGTGGCGCAGCCCTTCCAGGTCATCTCTGAGCACATGGCTAGTTGGTAGACGTGCCAGGCATTTGGTTGGGATCAGAGTGGGCATTGTAGCCTCCATTTGCTCGAACTCTTCTTCCTTTTGGCGCAGTTCTTGGGTAAACTCACGTAGAAGAGGGTAACACTGCACCATACACCACAACTGCATAGCCATCTCAAGCAATTTGGCGCCCTAAGAAATTTGGGCGATAATGGTGTTCGTAGCTTCTGTGAATATCATAGGTCATTGGGCGCGTACCTCAGGAGGGGTTTCTGGCTGCAACTTAGCTTGCAATGCAGCAATCTGCAACTCCATCTTGGCCTTAATGTTCTTGATCTCAGTCCTAGAAGCTTTCAGGGCTACGATGAGTCTCTCAATCTTGGCCTGGGGGTTGGCAAAGGCTAGACTATTTTTGGTCACATCTTCACAGAGTCCAATAATCAGGCGTTCCAACTCAGTCTGCTGCGTAGCGGTAAGGATACACATGGCTTGTGCCTGGGACACCTCGGTAGTATTTTATACAATGGTCTTCTCCTATGTAATTAGCTACTGCTACATCGATCAGTATTTGAGCTGGATTTCCTCAAAGAGGGATTTGTGGAGAGCCTGAAAAGGCTCTCCCTGAAGTCAGGCCAAGTCTAGATGTATTTCTGTGCAGGCCTGGACTTGCGCGCATAAGTTGGGTGGACTCAGAGTGATTTCCGCACCTCGCACGGGGCAGAGGCAGCTCTCAGTCATGGATATCAACTCAGTGCTGGTTGCGTGAGGAAACCTCGATTGAACCATTCTCCTCTACAAGGTATCATATTCGAGTTGAAGAGCATGGAGCTCAAACTATAAGGTGGCGACTGCAGCTTTCTATTTCTCTTCTAAGGCAAGCCAACTATCCTTCGAAGCAATGGTTATCACATATGCAATTTTCTCCAAATTGTCCTCAGTTACATTAACCTCAATCTCCCTACCAGGTTTCATAGCCCTTCGTTTCATTCGTCGACCCTTGAGAGGTGTAGTAGTCTACTTCGTGCCATGTGGGGAAATAATGCCCTGTGCATCTAGGGCCTCAATCTCCATGTCCTGCTACGACTCCTGCTCCATGCCCTGCACCGTAACTAGGGGAGCCTCTGTCTTGGTGGAGCCTTCTGGGCCAAGGCCTTTTGAATTCTTGGTAGTATCAGGGGGGTGGGTGGTCTTCAGAGCTATTTTTGTACCAACAATTTTGGTCATCATAGTGCCATCCTATTTGAATCCCAATTTCCATTTTGGTGGCCAAGTGGTGATGAGCCGATTGATTTCCTCATCGGCGACCATGAAAGGCAGTGACATCCAAGTAGGATCCTTATGGCCTCGAATATTCACATTGTCCATCATAACTTGGATTGCCTCAATGCTATTGTAATTTTCATAGATCATCGGTTACATCCATGGCTGTGAGTGAATTTTGGCTGTGACCGCACCATCAAACAATAGCAAAAATACTTTGCTTTCCTTAATACGCTTCGCATATTTGGAGTCCCACAATTTTTCTTACCATGCCCCTTCACACATGTCCGGTCCGAGCTTAGGGAGGACCGATCCTTCAGGGGCCTCCAATGTGACCAACATGATTAAGAGAAGTAGCCAAGAGTAACAGAATGCCTTCTTGTGGTCTTGGGCCTCGGGCACATTTTCTAGAACTTAGTGCAGAGGAACTGAGACCACTTAAAGAAGACCCCGTTTTCATAGCGGCCAGTAAGGTGAATTACAGAGGTGGGGACAGTCATGGCCTGGAATTTGCACATCATTTCACAAACGAGTAGCAGGGTACCCATGCACTCTCCAGGGTCAACAATAGTTCCGACGAGGACTCCTCTTGTGTTTCACTCGAAATGGTAGTATTCTCACACCTTGTCGCCGATATGTTTCTCATACTTCTTGCTAACATGCTCCATGGGATTCAGCTCCTCTGTGGTAAGACCACTAATGCAGTGAATTAGGGCAGCATCGATGGGAATGCGATCTTGGATCCACAAGTTGTCGTCATGGATCAAGGCTAGCAATTATCAGAAAACTAGGTCGGTGATATTGCATCTGCGAAAATGCGGTATTTGCATCAAGTTTAGTAAGCCTGACCTACTAACCCGCGCACGGACAACATTGGTACTTCCTTTAGCAGATTTTCCTCCAGTATTCTTTCGAGATATAGCTCAGGTGCCAATTTTGGGAAGGCTTCCAGGTTGGAAAGGCCATGATAGTCGAACTTAACTGAGGGGAGATTTCCAAATGGGTCTCCAATTATGGGAACTTCATCCGGAATAAGTGGTATTTACAGATAGGATAACACAACCTCAATATTCTTGGGAGTGCATATCGAGGGTATTCTAGGCCGAACATATGGCGGTAACCAAGTGAGCGGGGCAACGAGCAAAGCTTCTTCCTGAGAAGATAGAGGTCGCTTTGTCAGGTTAGGCGAGCATGCCATCGGCACCTTTCAAGGAGATTACACATTCTGAGGGGATGTGTGTGGCTTCACCCCAACCCATTTAGTAGTCCTACCCTGCCCCTGCTCCTGGAATTTCCCCTTACTCTTCTTTTTCTCTACCTGCTTCCCCTTCATCGGTGTGGACACAACTTCTTCTACTTAAGGGGTGACTTCCAATACTTCATCAGATGTAATCTCAGTAGAGGCCGTGGCCTGTGATGACTCAGTGGGATTGGTTGCAGTCATTCTTTCTCATAAGATGAACTCGGGGTTACTACTATTAGAAGGGGTAGCACGCCCAGACATGAAAAAATCATAGCAGTGATTGAAATTTTCAAGGCACAAGAATTTTAGGACATACAAAACCAAATTTTGATTTGAGCTCCTACATTTATAGCTTTTGATAGTGAATAATGGTTGGATGAGACTTAGCTAAAACTTACCATCAAGGAAACGGTAAAAAATCTCCTAAAATCACTGCATTAATTTCCTATTGCCCACTCCATCCAACGGTAAGATTCACTTTTTACCCATATCTACTATTCCAATGGCTAGCTTCTATAACTGTGTGCTACCGTGTGTGTCTAGCATGTCTTTCTATGCTTCCTGACCTACAATCGACCCTTGCGCATATAACGGACCTGCCTAATTTTTTCCTCCTGCTTACATGTATCCATCCTAATACAGCTACTCCGACCATATATTCATTTGGTATGCAGCAAGTTGGCCTGGTATGGTTTGAGACAACTGCCATTAATGTATCTTGGCAGGGGGTCCCCACGCAGCATAGCCAATCTCACCCCACTGCCATTTGTAATTTCATTTATGATATAAAGTCCCAACCAATGTTGGCAAAATTTCCCTGGGTTGTGTGCAAACTAGATGTCATATGATAATACTAGCTCATATTCTTTAAACAACTTTTTTCAGATATGCCTATTGTGTCAGGATTTTTCCCGGGCCTTCTGAACTTGTTGATGAAATTTAGCAATGAATCGATCTTCTTCCAAGGCGAATACCTGTGCTAAGAGTTCCTCCATGATATCTAGTTCAACCATGTTTGTAAAGACCTTGAAGGCTAGGAATGATGTACTCCATCGGATAATGGTCTCCTTCCTATAAACCATCGAAAATAGTGTTTTCCCAGCAAATTTATTGGACATTGACCGATACGCCCAAATGACTGATGGGATGCACACATCCCAATTGCTTTGATCAACATTACAAACCTTGGTAAGTTCCTGTTCTATAATTTTATTAAAAGCTTCTACCATTACATTTTCCTGTGGGTGATAGGCGATACTTTTTGCACGGTGGATTCGAAACTCCTCAGTCAAAGCCTGAATTGTGTCATTAATGAAATTCATACCTCTATCGCTCATCAAGTTATTCAGAGAACCAAACCTAGTTAACATATGCTCAAAAGTAAAGTGCGCAATGGTATTTGCAATGAAATCTTTCACATCTTGCACTTATGCCCATCAGGTTACATAATCAGTCACAGTGAGGATGTAGTGAGCACCTGTCTTCTTACCTGGTGGGTTTATGGTTCCAATGAAGTCTCTAGCCCATTTATTAAATGCATGTAGGGCCATACATGGTTGTAATGGCATTTCATTCCTGTGCAACGGTATTCCTGTCCGTTGGCATGTATCGCATGCTTTACAATAGACATGTAAGTCGTTATTCAGTGTGGGACACCATATCCTGGCTCTTAAGATATTTTGTGCAGTCACTTTCCCTGTGTAATGACCTCCTTCTATGCCTTCATGGGCTTCTGCTAATATGGCTTGTATTTCATGCTCCAGTACATATCTTCACAGTATCTCATCAACTCCCATATTATACAGGTGTCCCGCTATGATGGTGAAGTTAGTTGCGTAGGTTACCAGCTCTCGTTTTTGTTTTACCGAATAGTCTGCAGGTGTTATCCCCATAGTGAAGGATTGAATAATATTGGAAAAGTGCTCATCAACGACCTTAATAGCAAATAGCTCTGCATCGGGCAATCCTTCTTCCAGGTTGGTTGGTTCTTCACCACTCTTGATTCCAAACAAGTGGTCTGGTCCAACATTTAATATCCCTGGCTTCAAAGTTATTTCAAAGTCATATTCCTGAAATAGTAGTAACCATGGACAAATATTCCCCCCCAACACAGGCTTATTGACTAGGTAATTCAAAGCTGAGTGATCTGTGAACATCTTGAAGTGCCCGCCCAGTAGATAATGCTAGTATTTCTGCAAGGCATACATCACTACTAGCCCCTTGCATTCAGGACTAGAGTAATTACGCTCTGCGTTAGAGATTTTTCTGCTAGTAAACACAACTAGGTGGTCAATTTCCCCTTCCCCATGCTCCATAAGGACAGCTCCTAGGGTGATCCCTCAAGCGTCCACATCGAAATGAAAAACCTTCGCCTGGTAAGGAAATATGAGGATAGGTGCAGAGACCATTCTTTCCTTGAGTATCTCAAAACTCTCCTAGCACTCCGCGTCCCAAAAAAATAAGATGTCCTTCTTTAAAAAATCTTACATGGGTGTCATGATCAGCGTGTACCCTTGAATGAAATTCCTATAGTATCCCATGTGCCCAAGGATGGAGCGCAGGTATTTCTCAGTTGTGGGGATTGCCAAATTGATGATAACTACAACCTTGGCAGGGTCAACCATCAATCCCTGTCAACAGACTATGTGGCCTAACAAGATCCTAAAGGGTATGAAAAATATAAACTTCTTAATATTTAGGGAAATCTCATGCTTTCTATAGGCATCCAACATTATGCACAGTTTTTATATGTGCTTCTTTACCAATCCAAATACTGTCCAATCATCAAAGTATACTTCCAGAACTTGTGAATGAACTCCTTGAATACTGTGACCACTACTCGTGAAAATATGGCCAGGGAATTTTTGAGCCCAAAAAGCATGACAATGTACTAAAAGGATCCCCATTATATTGTGAAAGTAGTTTTGTTGCGATCTTCAAGTGCGATCATGATCTGACAGTAGCCCGAAAATGAATCAGTGAACGAGTATGCTTCCTGTCCTCCAACACTATCGAGGATTTCATCAGAAAATGGCATAGGAAAGGGATCATGTATGCAAGCATCATTAAGCTTGTGCGGGTTGACCCATATTCTTATTTCCCATTTATTATTATTTTTTTGGACCACCATAGGGCTTACCCAATATAACTGTTCTACTGGTTTGATGATACCCACGGTAGCATTTTGTTGATTTCTTCTTTGAATTTCTGCTTATACTTGGGGTTCAATGGGTAAGGTCGTTTCTTGATAGGGTGTGCATCTATTTTTAACGTGATTCACATGACCCCCAGTTCTCCTGTGATAACTTTGAGTTCTGAAAATTTTGTGGGAAATAGATCCTGGTACTCCATGAGAAGTTCCGTGATTTTCCCAACAGTGTCATCATCCTAGTAATCCCAAATTCTATCTATATTGGGTTTTTATTCTATTCCAATGTTGACCTCCATTAACTTAAGAGGCTTGGTCACATCGATGGCTTGTAGTGGAGGTCTAGCAACCACTCGTTCACTCTTAGACTCTGGGATAGTGATATTTCGCGGGCCTTCATCACATTCCTCCAGTGATAGATTGCGACAGTTGGCAATATCCTGCATCTACGTATCCTAAGTTGGTTCCCCATACTCTATGTGAGGGCGTGATTCATCAAATACTAGAGCATCTATGTCTTATGGGGCTTCGTCTAATTCCGTAGTTCTTTCTATTAACTTGAACGTGGCCACAAAATCACCCCTCATGGTATCCTAGTGGCAGGTGCATTGTTGTAGCTCTACATCCAAAAACCACATTATGGGGATTGGTCCCAAGGTATGAATAAACAGGTGGACCCATTTGTCCCAGGTCCTTTCACACCACATCTCCATCCACAAGGACAAGTGCTTGCACGGGACCCCATGGCCGAGGAAAATATCCATGGATAGGTTAACCGAGGGTTCAAATCATAGGATCATCATTCTGTGACATTCCTCCCAATCCTTAAAAGTCCCCTTATGATTTTCCCACCACTGCGCAGGGGTTAGACGCATGGATATGTTAAGCACCCACATTCTCCATTACCTTCGGACTTCTGCTTTGCACGCTCTTAGAAAATCCTTAATACTACCAGAATCATGAAATTAATGCAGCTCTCTTACCTCTAAAGAGATGCATCAGAATATATTTGTGATCCTAAGACACCATAGCATAGATACATCATGCAACTGTTTATGCCAATTTTCAATCTCCCTATCTGAGTCAGAAAGGCATAAATTGTCCTTCTTTAAGCAAAGCATGCCATCAGACATAGGGTTAATCCAATCCTCATCCCGGGTGGTTAGTTTATAGATATGATCAACGTCATATTCTTCGTGCATGGGTTCTGTATACCGCTCTCCTTCTACTGGGTCTAGAGGACTATTAATCTCGTACCCTCATTCTAAAAAAATATGCTCCTTTTCTTCAAGTTGATAATGCCTACCATGTCTATAGCCTAGTCCAGTCCTAGGAGTGTAGGATAAGGGTCCGCATCCTCTACAATTTGAATTACCTCAAAATCCACATATACCTTAACTCCTGCAATATCTACCATCATCTTTGATAGTCTTCCCAATGGTATGATCTTTTGTTGGTTAGCCATGCCCAGCTGTATAGTAGAACATTCCATCTTAGTCTCTCCCATCATCTACCAAGTCTATTTGGGTAGGAAATTTGCATCGGATCCCAAATATAGGATGACCTGATCCATTTCATAATATCCAATCCGCGAAGTTAGCCGCATTTCCTGACCAGTGCATTTATTATTCCCATAAAGTTTGTGGACATCTTTAATTTCCATGGGAGGGTCAGCCTTTTCTGCACAACTGTCTATCAATGCTTAAATATTTTATACTACCTTCTAGTTAAGTAGAAACTTCATGCATGCCTGTAGGAATGGTTTAACTTCTTCGTTCATTTTAAAATTTGTTGGAGCCTTGGACGAATATGCCTCTTTTCTGGTAAAGTCCTTGTGATATTCTAGGAAGGTTCCTTTCTCCCTCTGTAGGTAGAAGCTTTCCTTTTTGATAGTGGCTTTTCGGATAAGGGGTTCATCTATAGCTCTTTCCTCAGTTCCTCTAGTAGCCATGACACTACGTGTAATGACCTTAATACTAGGTCCCTCATCACGTCGTTCTGTCTTAACCCTTTGTACATTCTATGTTGGTGTCTGTTGTTTTTCCTGATTCTTTTCTATCAATACCGGACAATATTTGATCACATGATCTAATTGTCTACAATATTTGTGAGATTTTTGTGCAGGGTCGAGACAATCCCTTGCGAAGTGCCCTAATTCTCCACAATTATAGCATATCAATTGCCCTCTTCCTCGACCTACACTTCTGCCTCTCTGCCCCGGCCTCTATAAGGGGAGCGTCCTCGTCCTGAGGGGGATAGTGGTGATGAAGGGTAAGCCTATACCCTGTACAGGTTTCCTCTGTCTATCATTAAGTCATATGTCTGGCATTTGTGTTTGTCAAGTCCCACAGAAGAGAAGAATCAACACCATTGTTGCTTCTACTCTGGAACATAGGCTCCAAGATGGGGGCAGTGGTTGGTATCATGTAGTCCGGCTACTCAGTAGTTGGCGCACCATAACGTGGGTGTGCTTGGTTCTGCAGCCTCTTTAGGGTGTACTCTGTTGGGCCCCCCTGCCTGCATATAGTCTACCAGCAAAGAGCACTGATCCTTGGTGTGGCCTAACACCATACATATTATGCACCAAACGTTTGGACTAGCCTCTTTTCCTTGCTCCTTTCGTAAATTATGGATTTCAAGGTGCATTTCCACTATCTGGCCTTGGATTTGCTGTAATCCAAATTGGGTATCATATCTTGGTGCAACATCTAGCTTCATAGAAATCTCCAAGGAATTTTCTTGCGTGTCAATTTCTTGCTGAACCATAGGCCCATGGATATTATGTAATAGAATGTAAATGAACCATTCCTTGTGCTATCTATCCTCATACTTAAATTCCCCATTCCTGATAACCATCTTTAGCTGCTGATCATCCTCCCATAGAGACTCAGTGGGTCCCTGTTTAAAATCTTTCAAGTTAATCACCAGTTGAGAGTAGGACTTAGGCTTCTAAAACTATTGTTTAAAGGTTCCCTTAATTTATTCTATTGATGGATCTACATGCTGGCCTACGTACCCCATTAACCAATCCAAGGCCCTTCCTTGAAAGGCTAGGGATAGTTGTGCCCTTTTTGCAATATCGCTAGCAATATTCTGTGCAATCCATACTGATTTTTCTTCAAACCAAAATCAGTCCATGTCTTCATCCCCCATGCCCTTGAAGGTGGGAAACTTCATGTGTGTCGTGATATCTTCTTCTAGTGGTGGCGAAGGGGTAGGGGAGTTCTAACCCTTAAGATATTTCGACGATGGTTTATCTAGAGGACTAGCTCCTCTGTGCACAGGTGGTTCTCTTAAGGGGCTGTAGATGGATTTATCCCCTTCTCAATTAACTCTGTAGTACATACCACTTTTTATCATACTTTCACTCTGATCAGAGGTCATTCATTCGATGTGGCTTCATAGAATGCCTTTTTTTGCACAGTAATATTTTAATTAGTAGCAGAAATGTTTGGAAGAAATTACCTCAGAATCCTTTGAAGAACCTCCACTCCACTTCAGAGTAGTATACAAAATGATCAACTACAAATTTTGTTACAAATCCACCTATAACACGACCCACCCAGTGATCTATAGTCTCGGTGATTTTGTTGTCAGCCTTCTCCAATTTTCTAGTTGATTCTAGAGTCCACTCTGTAACCTGATCATCTTTCCAACATGTCTGGAATTCTGCTAGCCTTGCTAGCCACTCCTGTAGCTCGTGCGTGAAAGTTACAAAGAGAATTTCATATACTTCTATGAAAATATATTTTTTCTTCCACTTTTCAACCATTAGCTTTGTGCTGTGATTCTCTTTTATGGAGAATTCCCGAATCTATTTTTTGAACCCACCTTCAAGCTCCAATTTCTTAGGTCACCAACGGCCTCGTGGAATTACCCGATCTCTCTCAAAATTCTCCTGGTCTCAGAAACAGAACCATTTTTTGGATTAGGGGGTCTTGAACTAGGTTCGGATTTAAGGTTTGAAAACAAACCCCTATACTACTAGCCCTTTCGGAAATGACCTACTTTCACAGGCCAAGATCTTACCCGAAGTAGTGTGAGTGGGTGCTGGAACCAAGTTTCTACACCCTGGGAGAAAGCAGGTAATTAAAGCAGTCCTATTGAGATCTATCAGGTTTGAACAGAATAAATATTATTACCGATTCCTAAACTGTATAGGAAGAGAATCTTATAACCTCAGAGACAACATATAAATATCAACAAAGCTACTATTATTTAGTAGATCTTAGCAACACCTTCACATCCATGTGCACATCAGTAATTATTATCATAGAATAACACAATCGCAACTAATTCAGATAAAAAAAACACAATAGAAGCTGATTCAGATAACACAGAGATAATTCAACACTAAACACATCTACTTCAAGTTAGACAGAGATACTTCAATAGATTCTGCATTCATTAATCATTAAAATCCCAATTACAAACCTAAGTCACAACTCGCACACACAGCTAGCAGGCTCCGCACACAATAGGACTGAGTATCTCTACGCACAAAGCTAACAAGAGTTCTTACCCAATACCACCCAAAACAATTCTCAATATTTTTTACTTAGCATCAATCTTACTTAGTCTTATACTCGAACTATCTACCTATTTATATCATCATATCCCGTGCTATCCTGTGGTTCGCAAACCATGGTTTGCAGAATCTAAGTCTACCCTTTGAGCCATTACAATACATTGGGGGCTTTGACCTGCCACAAAGCCCCTGTGCTAGACTAATTACTACAAAATATATATCAAAAACATAAAAAACATAGCTAGGGGACCCCATTCCAGCAAACTATTTTGAGCGAGACCTACTATGGTTGGGCCCAGATGCTGCTGTCATTGTCGAAATGAAAATTATTACTATGAAAGAGACAATTAAACCATGAATGTCCTTTTGGTATAGTATTATGCTCATTATACTTCGAGAATATCCCTACATTTCAACCTCATGTACAGATCCAGGATGGGGGCCTGTGAGAGCCCAAGATGCACTTTTGGGACCAACTACTACGAAGAGGAGGAGGCAGTGGAGTCGAAAAAGTGTTCCAACACCAGTTATTTGCACATTGGGATCAAATGCCGCTTTTTATAGATGAATATCCTCACAATGGGATGAACTATCAGAGGGAATCATAATTTCCACTTCCGCTTGGTCGAGCATGGGGACCAGATGGTAAGTGACAAGTTGTTATATTTTATGGTCCATTTAAAGTTTTAAGAATTATGTATGTGGTAATTATTCGTTACTTTTTGTATGTAGATATAGCACCGGTGAAACCAGTCAGGTATATGGGATGACCCGCAGTGCCAGGGGCTGTAGATTCAATCACAAATAGAGGAGATGATAGAGTGGATTTAGATGCTCTACTAGAGGATGTGCGTCATAGATGCGAGATGTGGATTATTGGGGTATCAGAGTGCGGTCTGCATCATCTAGATGATTCCTACATTTAGGAATGTGTCGGTCTACCCTCGGAGTGCTAAGGTGTCATGCGCCACATGGTGATGGTTGGGTAGTGAATGCGAAATTTGTAGGTTGCAGGAGCAGAGCCATTAGCTTGGGATCTTGCAGATAGTGATTAGATGTAGGGGCATGTGGTGCCCCTAGTTTTGATTTTTCTAACATGCTATGGGCATGTCATATGTATTAGAGTAGGGGATTCCAAAGTATTTATGATTTTGTGGACACATATTATGGGTATGCATATTTTATATATGACAAGTATATGGCTCGCCATTTTTTTATGATTATTGACTTGCGTTAAATGCATGTGATAAGTGCTAATCTAGAATATTGCTTTCAATGCTATCTACATGGTGATTCTGGGATCTAGGTACATGACTAAATGTGATGGTTTCAAATTCACGCACTAAGAAATTCACTCATAAATATATTATAAAATGGACATGGTTATTCACATGATACACACCATTTAGTTGCATGACAAGCAACAAGGAATCTAAATGAATATGAAGATGAAGGATGTGATGTTCAAGGGAATCAACTAACAAACCTATCACTGCATCACACTCATCCTGATTATTGGTGGCCAATCCAATGCATATGTCATTGGAGAGGACTAACGAATGAATGGGGATAAAAATGGCCTAGGCTACAGAGGCTAGATTCCATAAGTAGTGACTTGCACCGCCAGGGCAAGTAACTAGAAAATTAAAACTTAAATTTTCCATTACTACAAATTTCATTGATGAGGTAGAGATAGATGTACATCCATTAGACATATGTGGTATTTCTCTGGAAAGATGATATATTTATGATAGGAAAGCTATATTTTATGCCATGAACACAAATATCACTTGTTCAAATACGTTATTGAGTACATTGTTATAGCACATCGAAGGAAACTAAACCTTTAACTTGTGAATGTCGAAAAAATGAAGAGACTTGTTAACTAAAGCAAGAATTTTGTTCTTCTAATGATCAAACACAAGAATGATGTTGATAATAAAGCCTTTCAAGGGTGTGATTCAAGGTTGAAATTTTATTTGGTTGAGGTTTTTAACAAGTACGATGAGATGTTTCAGTAGCCTAATCCATTTCCTCCCAAAAGAGGAATCCAACATGAATTCCAATTGCAGTAATATTTTCCTCTTCCTAACATTGGTATGTACATGATGTTAGTGATTGAAAATGAATAAATTAAAAAATAAATCCAAGAGTTTCTTGACAAGGAGATCATCTCACCAAGTAGTTCGCCATGCGATTCACCTATTGTTTTTGTGCCAAAGAAATATGGAGCATGGTGCATGTGTGTGGACCTCGGTGCATTGAAAAAAATTACAGTAAAGAACCATTACCTACTTACTAGAATTGATTATTTACTTAATCCATTGAAAGATGTTGTGTATTTTACTAATTCGGACTTGATGAGTGGCTATCATCAAATCATAATCGCTGAAGGAGACATATGGAAGACAATATTCAAAACAAAGCAATGTTTGTTTCAATGGTTGGTTATGCCCTTTGTGCTTTGTAATTCTCCTACTAATTTCATGCATGTGATGAATGATATATTGATGCCTTTTATAGATGACTTTGGGATAGTCTACTTAGATTAGATATTAATTTTCAACAAGTCCCATGAAGAACATGTCATGCATGTCAAACATGTATTAGATATCTTGCAGAAATAACAATTGTTTTTAAAGATGTTAGAATGTGAATTTGGAAAAACTTGTTTAGTGTACTTCGGTCATTTTGTTCGAGGAGGTGAGTTGAAAATAGATCCCTCCAAGGTTGATGTCATTTTGAATTGGCCAAGGCCCTAAACAGTGATAGAGGTTAGATTTTTTTTGGGAGCAACCCAATTTTGGGGAAATTTTATTGCTAATGTTTCTTCTATCATAGCTCCATTGCATGCATTAACACTTCCTGACTTGAGGTAGTCATTTGAGATACAAACTGATGCAAGCGCCTATGCCATGGGTGCATTCCTAATGCGACATGGTAATACCATCTATTTTCATTAAGAAAATTTTAATGGTGGAGTGATTAATTCTCCTACATATGAAAAGGAATTTTATACATTGGTGCAAGGTGTGAAAAAGTGGAAACACTACTTGATGGGTAAGGAAACTATCCTTCACACGGATAATCAGCCATTGCAATACTTGCAATCACAAACAGATCTACAACAAGAAAGGTATTTTCAACGGAAGGGATTTATTCAACAATTCCACTTCATGATAAGGTATCTATACAAAGCTTGCTAATATGCTTTCTAGACAAATAGTTAGTGCATCCATTATTATTAAGCATAATTCTATCATGCATGAGATCTATATTAAACAATATGCTTTAGATAGTGATTTCGAAGGTGTATATGTGAATTTTTTTCAAGGTAACCAAGTAGGGGAATTTTATTATCATGTGCATGATAACTTGTTGTACCATCTTGGAAAGATTTGTATTCCATAGGGAGAGAGAGTCAACATCATAACGGAAGCGCATACTTCTGTTATTCTTGTTCATTTCAGTGTAGGTAAGATAGTGGCATAATTACATAGGTATTGTTAATGGCCTCGTATACTTGAACGTGTGTCAAACTTTGTAAGAGTATTTTCATTATGTGTTCTGAGTAAGCCTAGCAATAGCAAGTTGGGATTGTATACAACACTTCCTTTACCTTCCCATCCATGGGAGAGTGTTTCTATGGATTTTGTAGAAGCTCTACCTATGTATAGGAGAGGTCATGATTGCCTTTATGTAGTTATGTATAGCTTAAACAAAATGTGTATTTCGATGCATTGTAAAAAGAAAGTTAGAGCTAAACAAACTTCCCTGTTATTATTTTAAACTGAATGGGTGAATTTTGGGTTTTGCATATCCATTATTTCTGATTGGGTTTCTCTTTTTTTTCGGAACTTTTGGTCAAGATTGTGGGGACTCATGGACACCAAATTGAAAAAGAGTACAACAGTTCATTTGCAAACATATGTGAAAACAGAGGTGGTGAATATAATGGTGGTACATCTTCTTCGTCGGTATTGAAGCAAGCATCCTAAGCTATGTGATGAACATTTGCACTATATTCAGCAACCTTACAATCGAGCCAAGCATTCATCAAATCGAACATTGCCATTTGAGGCATGCTTGGGATTCTTGCCCAAATATCCTTTAGATTTTATCTTTGCGAAATATGTTGCTATTGATGGTCGTAGGGACATAGGAAAAGCTAAAATATTCATTGAACAAGTTCAATTGCTAAATCAAACAGTTCAAGAACAGTTGGAGAACAATCAAGTCAAGTACAAAAGAAGACATGATACGCATCATGTAGATCATGATTTCCATGTTGGTGAAGAATTTTGGCTTCACATTAGAAAACATATACTCCAAGGAGAAGGTAAAAATATTAAACCAATTCGATATGGCCCTTTCAGAATTCTAGAAAAAATTGGTAATAATTCCTTCAAGTTGGATTTTCCTTCATATGTGCAAATTTATGCAGTTTTTAATGTTGAGAAGTTGAGATTTTATGAGAATCCTTTAGTTGAATATCAATGGGAGGATGTTCAGATTCTTTCAATTGAATATTTCTCTTCTGAATATCTTAAATAATTGTAGCAATACACTGTCCTTGACAGACAAACAAGGACTTCAAAACGAGGGAACGTGGAGTTCCTTTGTGTGGGCTCAAAGGAAAAAATACAAGAAAAGCCAAATGTATTGAGATTGGAATGGTTAGGGAAATATACCCTCATCTATTTGTTAAGTAAAAATGATATTTTGGGGTCCAAAAGCTTCCAATGGGAAAGAATGATCCAGAGGATCAAGAAAGTGCTCAAAATTCAAAATTCTCAGATTGGCTTGAATTCAACACCACAATGTAGATATTGTTTCCCTGAATCCATTGCAAATTGTTTCACTCAAATATGATATAGCATGCTCCTGATATTGCATTCTAATGGTTTTGGGAAGCAACTAAAAAAAATTGAATTTGGGTTGCAGGGATGCCCATTCAATAGTCTATACTAATAAATAAATGATGACATGGTATAGTGACTCGTAATCCATTGGCCCATGAGTGGTTGACATGTGGTATAATCTGATTAGTGCATGTTGGTTGAATTTAATTGCTTTAAATGTTGTTTTGGTGGCCCAATGAGGGAGTGCCACATGAGCCAACCAATGCTAGCCTCCTCATGGCCAATAAAAAATTTGGTATGGAGGTCGAGCAACCCACTAGATTCGAACACATGACCTCGCATATACCAACTAAGACCTCATCCAACTACGTTGAATTAGTTCTTGTTATGTATAGTGGAAATGTTCTATTTAAAGTTTCATGTCTATAGCTTCAATAGTGGGGACTAGTGTTAACCCTAAACCCCGATCTACGAACTAGGGTTGGGGGTCAACCCAAACCCAAACTTTATCATAAAATAATTTCCAAAGTTTCAAACCATTTATATCGGTAGTGATAATATATCACATACAAAACTATGGTATGAGAAATACATATATGAAACACTATAATATAATTTAAGCAATGTTGGAGCAACGGTTTATGTATAGGAACAAGCACTCACACAGGCAGGGTCTCCAACATTTTTTTCGAAGGTCAATCCAATAGACGGGGAGTGGAACCTACATTGCACAAGGTTCCACTATCCCAATCAAACAATCAAGCCGACATTCAAGCGAGAGTCAGGTCAATACCTCCAACAAGAAAATGTATAACTGCATCTAAGATCAACGATGTAGACAGATAAAAGTGGAACAAAATTAGTCAGTCAAAGGGTAGACCTAAGTGACTAAGAAGGAGAAAAATTGCACCTTGTGTGGCGATGGTCTCACTAGTGGGGGGGGCGGGGGGGTGGGAGGGGGTGGTGAAATTGTCGCTCCATGTGGCCGCGAAAGGTAGAAATTAGAGAATAGAATATTACATGGAAATGTGAATTGTAGGAAAATTAGTAAAAGACTTCATTGGATCATAACTCATTCAGTTTTTGACAATTTATGGAGCATAACGAGCCTAGATAGCAGGTTTTGACATTTTTAGAGCCAATGGAGACATTGTTTCAGAATTCTTAGCACTATAACTTGATTTAAACACACATTTTTTTAGCATAGTGAATGAGGGCCAACCAGGACATGTATCCCAGGACGGGTGAAATCCTTCATCATTTGTTATTTTTTGTATATTGTTATGCTACTGATGTCTTATTCATCTACAAAACTAAGTTTTAAAGCATGTTAATGTGTTAATGAAATTGACTTAAGTGTTTCAAAACCCTGACCATTTTACTTGCAAATTTGACCATAAACTCTTAAGATTTCATATATATATATATATAGAAGCTCCATAACTTCATAACCCATAAAAATGAAAGGGAACTAAAATTTAATTTCCAAGTTATTAGTTTATAGAATAACGATGATAAATAAAAATAATTGATTTGTTTTTGATAAATGTGATAAAAAAATAATCATCATAGTTATGAAATAATATTTGAGGAAATTAAAATATGGAAATTTTCGGAATATAAATGATAGAATATTACATGAATTCTATAAGGAGATTTTTTTTTTTTCACCGTATTAGATGATGTATATATATGCTCCCTTTTAAGTGATGTGTCATGGAACATTATTTTTCTCACCATAGTGGATGATCTATATGTATGCTCCCTTGTAAGAAATGTCCATTGTGGTATTTCTAAGGGATTAATGTTTACCCCTCATCAAATATATTTTTGCGTTATTTTTAAGAACATAAATTTGTTTATTGGTATTTTTTAGTTAATTTTTTATATAAATATATTTAGAATGATAATTTTCGTAATAAGAGTGCCTATTTTGGAATACGTTTTCTAAAAAATTAATTTAACTATTAGTTAATGCATCCATATAAATTAAATGGTTGGTAACCCTCGCAGTAATCAATTGAGGATAAGCATCAAAACATTTACTTTACGACACCTTTTACATTATAAATTTTTTTTTAATCATTAACAATAATTAAAATATAAGTTTATTTTAAATTATTAGTATTAATTATAAAAAATAATATGTGTTTGTGTGTGTGTGTGTAATGATATTATTTTTAATGGAGATTCGTCTTATTCCTTTCTAAGGCACGACTCCAACAATAGATTCACTTGTTGAACACTGGTATTTTAGCATTGACCAATGCAACTTATAATGTTTAAATTTGAAAAATAAATATGTATTTTTAAATTATATTAAAAAATCTAATTTTAAAACATTTTATTGGACCACAATTTCATGGTATTATTGTAGCCTTTTCATGAGACATCACCATGTGGATAATTGACTCATATATTTTATTCCATGATTTACACATATTGTTGCAATATGCATGCATTATTTTTAAATATTTTTGTAGTGATTTTTCATTTGTAACCATTGAAGGATGTAAATTTAGCATATTTATCATGAGTTCCTTCTTGTTACAACCCAAATTCGTGTGAATTTCTCTTTATACTCATGTTACAACCATCCATTCCAATGTATGTGTCATTTCCATTCAAGATGACCCATCATTCAAGTCATGTGGGAATTGGGTTGACACATTGTTTGGTTGTGTGGGCACCCCTTCCATGTGGGATGGCCCACCATTTTTTCATGTGGGAACCCCTTAATTGTGTGGGAACTCCCTTCTTGTCCATGTTTTCTTGCACGCTAAATTTTTTCTTGACTTTACCTTCATTCGCATTCCATCGTTCAACCCATAATTCACACACCATCGTTCACACATCATGTTTACTGGCACCCTCATGCAACTCGTTTCACCCCTCGTCCCTGTCATTTGGTCTGCACTTGTGAATTCCTTGCCATGTTCTGTTTGAGTTTGTGTTGGTCAAGTTTGTGTCACCCGAGCTCATAATTATGTGAACGGTTGCTGCCGTACTCCAACTCAACTCTAACGCATCTCAGCACAATGACGCCCCCCCATGCCTTTAACTAGTTGGGTAACTAATCCAAATTTCACATATGCACCTCCTCATGCCATCATCAATTGTTTCTTCAACATTTCATCACATATTCAACATGATTAAGAATTATTTCCATATTAATGCATCAATCCTTAAAAAAATGTTCATTATTCCATATCTAGGTCCATGAAGAAGATTTCATCTCATTTGTGATATGATGCTCATAAATTTTTTGAAAGGAGAAAGTCACTAATTGCCACATCTTCTCGTGCATGTGTTGCCCATGGTCATATACCAAAAAAGTTCATTTCCATCAAAATTATTAAGTCTCATCAAACTCAACCCATGCCCAAGTGCTCCCACTAAGGAACCTTCATAGCTGCAAACAGTATCCAACTCCAAGGTGTATGGACTCTATCACATACATCAAGTCACTCCTCACAAACACATCCCATATTGTGGCCAATGTATTCATCCAATACCATATCAAATAAAGTTAAAACTGACCTCATCTCCTGAAGGAACAAGATACTCCAAGACCACCAGGACATGAAGTCTTCACCAAGTGCAACCTATCTTCAAGTTGTGACAGGCTCTTTTGAACCATATTCATCCAACACTTTAGGTAGGTACACTTGTCTTGGTCGCAAGTCCCATGAAAATTTTCCTCTTCCCTCTTAGTCACATGAATGATCTCATAGGCTACCCATGTATTCCTCCAAAATGACCTTGGCCTTTCTATTTTAATGTGCCTAGCATCCCCATTGGTCCTTTTTCAAAACATATTGTTATGAAATAAAAAATTCAATCCTCGACAACATTCTCACTTAGCACTTCTGCTTGATTCTCATATGCAACAACCTCTACTAGTGCCTTGTTTGATTCCCATACACATCTTTTTCCATGCCCTTATTTCTTCAACTCAATTCACATGACTTAGGTTGCCCAAGTCTTCCCCTTCAGTAGAACAAATGCATCATTAGTCATTGAATTCTTTCTTACGGTCAATTTAGCACCCTTAGTCCTAATATGCTCATATTGTTCTTCTAGGTCCCTTTGATCATTGTTATCTCCCCAACTAAAGGTTTTCCATTGAAGAATTATCCTTTGTCCAATGAGAGTCCAATGATGAAGTCCACCCGTGTATGCATAATGTTACCTTCTTCATAGTGGTGAAAATATCCATTTGTCTAAGCTTGAGTCACTCATTGCATAATTTCGTCATGTTCCACCATTTCCTCGAGCATACACACCTTTTGGTAAAATATCTAATACCACCCAAGAAATTCCTCCAATAATAAAAATCATTCACTGCATAAGCAAACACAAACATACCTTAGCCTTCCAAGTGAAAGTCATCAATTTCATGTTCCTCTCGATCAACATAAGGGGAACCATCATACTAATTTTATCAACAAATCAATCTCTCTTCCAAGGTTGCGGTATGCATCAATCTATTCCAAATTTAGCAAGATCCATCTCACCAAGTTCTCCATATTTTATCAGCAAAGCCTCAACACTTGTTTCTTCATATTTTTCCCCACAGTCAATTTCGTACTTCAACGGCTACAACATGCCCAAATCTAGTTCAGCTATGGTAGGAATCATCCCACCAAACTCTTCCTCTTTTTGCTACATGTTCAACACAATTAGATTTCAGTTTACCATCATACCAACATACTCTTCATTCATCGTAGCTTCTCCCTCATTTCAGTTTGCAGCTTCAACCTGCCCAAACCACCAACCAAGGCAAAGAAAATCCTTTCTTACATTGTCTTAAAAAATTTAGAGTTCTTCTCGCAATTGTAGCCTCTCTTCCTTCATGTGGCCCAAATGATCTGTAAGTTGTATAATCCCATCATGCCATATTTCAAAATTTCCATCGTACTTCCCAGCTCTTAACAAGCTCACAACCTTTATCAAAGTTCTTCCTCTTCCAAAAATTCACCTTCACATAGTAGGATCTGATAATATCTGTCATGGGCCCGTGATGTGTTCGCTTTGAAGACTACCATGTGCACTCGTAAAACACCGACAAGGTCCATCATAATTTAAAACAACTAATGGTTATGACTTCCGGACTACACCTAACTTCAAATACTTTTTTTATTTTATACTTAGTTAATATCCAAATTCAAGTTTAATATGTTCAATTTTCTCTTACAATAATTATAACTTTTTGATATCATAAAATAACATAAGTAGTGGGAATAAATATAAGTGAAATATAGAAAATACAACAATGAAGAAGAGTATGCTATGGGAGGGGGAAACTACCAAAAAAAATTTCCCCTTTTATTTTATTAACTTCAAATATACTTTACAATAGTTTAAACATGGCCAACCATGTTTAAACTCATGCAATGCGCAAGTACAAAGTTACAAAGGTGAGAGTCATTGGCCCAACCCAACACACTTGACCAAAATGCCAAGTTCCACAACCTAGGGTGTGTGCACCCTAAGGTTAACACCTTTCTTAGAGAAAATCCTAATATTGGATCCAAAAAATAATCAGAAAACCAACCCTCGACTGCTTTCCATAAGCTAGATTTTTTTGGGCAAGCTCTACCCCTTTCTGCAGTGTGTCTTAGTTGTGATTTGACGTATGTGATGAGTGTCCTATAATTTTGAGATGTCACACAATTTACATTTATGAGATATCACTGACTTCACCCTTTTCTACTATCCCATTTGTGATCTCTTTTTCTTGTGCGAAATTTCTTGTTGTCTCCTCCAAGTCATGCAAACTTCTCCTTATACATGTGCAACCACCCACCATTCCAAATTACATGTTGTTTCTATTTAATCTGAGCGATCGTTAAACTCATGTGGTTGTTTGGGCATTGGTTCAACCAGTCATTTAGTCATGCAGGCATCCCTGTTGTGAAACTAACTCACTATTTGGTCATGTGAGTGACCCTCCATCGTGTGGGCGCACCCTACTAGTTGGCATTCGCTCATGCACTAAACTCTCATCCAAATTTGCCTTCATTCACACACCATATTTCAGGCCATCGATCGCATGCCATCATTTACACATTGTGTCAATGGACACCCTAATGCAGCTGCTGTGAGCCCTCACCTCTATTGTTCAGTTTACATTTGGGATTTTTTTAACAAGACAGAGGAATTTCCTAGACAGCGAAAATTGGCCAGAATCCGAGCTAAAAAAAATTAAGAAATATTACAATAACAGTGTTTGAATAATGATTTTGATGGTGGAAATGGATTTAACACCATAAAAAACCTCTAGGGAACCCAAAATATTGATTTTTTATGGTTATAACATGGATTTACAAAAATTCTTGCCAATTTTTTTAAAATCTTACTGGAATTTCGATGATTTTCAGGGTCCAAAAGCAGTCTAGTTAGAATACGGCTTACATTTGTGCACACCTCTATGTCACTCAAGTCTGTGTCACCAAAGTTCACGTCTCATGAGTCGTAGTCGCCCTAGATCATGTCTCCCAAGTTCCTTCCACCCAAGTCTATGACACTGGATTTCGTGTCACCCGAGTTCATTGCATGTGCACAAGCACGACCCTCACGTTGTGACCGCTATGTCTTTTCGGGTGCCCCACCATCGTACATGCGCTCCTAGGGCACATTCCCTTCCAAATCATGCACATTGCCCCTACGTGGAAATTGGTGACCCTCTTCCGTGTGGGTATGCTTGTCAAATAAGCACACTCATTGGGCCTCCAAATTGGTTCCATATTAGTTTTTCGACACCAAGTGAAAATGTCTTGTTATGGGCATCCATTTCCTTGGTGCCAACTCAAGGCCCTGACATTTCCCATAATAATTTAATCTTATATTTACACAAAATAATTAATAGAAATAATATGTAAATAAATACATTTACCATGATCTACTTCTCACCATTATTTATATTTTCCTTAGTACTTATGTTGGAGTAAAACAATAAATGTGTTGAATTATTAATGGTTACTACCCACCAAAATTTATGCAAGTCCATGTGGTTGTGAAATCAATTAATTTATCCCCTTCACATCTCAATTTATTAGTTTCTCGAAAAAAAATAATATAGGATTACATTATCATGTTAAACATTAGTAATTTAGCCAACATTAACCAATGTAGATTATAATTATTTATGCAACTTTCCCCATTACATAATTTTTAACTTGAGTGGCAAGGACTAAGTTGCTTTGAAACAATTGTTATAAATAGAATACGTAATGTATTAATAGCCAATACCATGGCTTATCAATATCACGTACACAAAAAAGAATCACTCATAATATAGGAAATTTAGGGGAATACCTACTTTGAGATACATCTCAACCCTTTATTTTTTACTACTATTATAAATATTCTAAAATATTTGAGAGGTGTTAAATCTCTACTATCCCCCTAATGGTATTGGACCATAGTATTGTAAAAAATTTTATTTATAGCTTAAGAATGTACATGGGAAAATGAGAGTGAATCTTCACCATTAAGAACATTGTCACTTTTTCTTTTAATGCATCTATATTTAACTCATATAATAATAATAATAATAATAATAATAAAAGAATAAATTATAATTTAGTAAATTTTTATAATTTTCTAAAATTTACGCATTATTAAAGGAATCTATTTGAAAATATTTTGATGTCCATTTATTAATCATTTAATTTAGATGATTAGATTATGGCGTTGTCCACCAATGCCAAGAATTCTTCCGGACGATAGTTTCCTTGCTGGAATCTGGGGAAAAAAAATTAAAAAATAAGAATGATGAAGTTTTAATGATTTTTTTAATGGTGGAAATTGATTTAGAACCATCAAGAACATCTGAAGCACCCAAATTCCTAATGTTTACAGTTGTAATCCATATTTTCAAAATTTTCTTCCCGAATTTGCATTATTTTCGAGGCTAATATGTGGCTTTTTTACACTACGATTAGATTATTATTTATAAAAACATAAATTAATTAATAACAAATAATTTTTTTTTTAATAAATATTATGATGTATAATTTTATGAGACGTGGACTAGATTAACAGAAAATGACCTTTTTCATGACCTTTTTCTATTTAATTTTCACCAATATCTAGTAGAGATTTTTTAAAACTTGAGTTTGAGTTGTTTAATATATTAATATTTTTCATAATGTTAAATCCATTTATACGTTAAAAATATATATATGTTAAAACATAATGGAGAATCCTTAATTTGTCAGAGTTGGTTCACGGAACCTTAAGTTAGGAATTAGTTTCTATTTCTTAGGGTATGGTTCTAACTTCCCTACATCTATGTATGTTATATATGGGTTGAGTTCTATTGAGAATGTAGAGAATTATGCAAAGTCACACTCTCTTGGTTCAAAATCCCCATTGTAGAGCTGACCAATTTTTTATTAATGAGTTCAATCCATCATATTTTATCATGGTATCAGAGCTCTAGGTTTGAATCATAGTCGGAGTGTTGTGATCCCTATGAATATCCAGGTGGTAGAGGAGAAGCCCCTGATGACTGAGTAATTTTTTTTCTCATGTGTTGATCGGATCAACGTGTTTTTCTGAGGAGAAGTCACGCCGATCAGTGCGATGTGGAGATAATCAGCGTGATGTGGATCTATGCAGAGGAAGTGCACCAATAGCCAGTGCCAATGTTTGCCCACTAATGAAGGGCAGAGATCTGTGATCTACTTCCGATAAAATTTTTCCGATGAGGGAAGAGTTATGACAGAGATCTACTGTCAAAAGGTCGCCGATGAAGGAAGATATCTGAGACAAATATAATACCAGTGAAAGCTCATCGTTGAAGGAAGAGATATGAAACAGATCTGTTACCAATGCAGAGGAGCTGAGAGCCTCTGGCGTAAAGAAGCCTACTGGAGATATCTTAGGTCAGGTAGATTTGTATCGCGATATTTCTTTCTGTGAGGATCTAGGGTAGATCCATCATTTTTTTCCCTATCAATTAGTTGATTTTTTTTTTTTTTTATAATCATGAAGATGAACAATAAAATAATTGAAGCATACTTGAACAAGAGCAACAAGATCGATGGTTTCAATTACTCTAATTGGAATTTCAAGATGCAGGTTGTGATAGAAGCACAGAGTGCCTCGACGATTGCAAATGGGGATGAGACAAAGCCTGTAGTAGGAGCCGGTTTAGCCACAATGATTCAAGACTAGAATAAGAAAGAAGATAAGGCAAAGATGACATTAAATATGTCAGTGAAATACTACATCATACCACATATTAGAGAATGAAAATCTACAAGCGAAAATTGGACTATGTTGAAGGATATAGATGAGATCAGGAGTACAAGTAGTCTTCTATTCTTGAAAAACAATATTATCTCCATAACTATGGAGGAGAATGAAATAGTTTCTACTTTCACACCATAGATTAAATATATGAAGAAAAAATTGGGAGATATCAATGAGATATTTGCAGACATAGATTTGGTCACAATTACCATGAATGGTATGACTGACGATTACCAAATTTTCATCACTAGGATAAGTGCAAGGGAGAAAGCCCAAAATTTTGAAGAACTGACTGTAATATTAATGCCAGAAGAAGAAATAAAATTGAATCTAAAACCCCAAAGTAAAGAGCTTGCGTTAATGGAAAAGAAGAAGGTTTTGAGAGCAAAAGGAAATTCATCACATCAAAACGGAGGAGATCCACAGAAAAGACTGAATCAATCTCAAGGTATGTATCTAAATAGAAATAAATCTATATTAAAATGTTTGTATTGCGGAAAAATTGGTCATATGGATAATCATTGTAAGGAAAATAAATTTTATGAGAGATGGAAGAGACATAAAAGACATGCAGGTCATTTCGCAGATGATGACCATGTTGAGGATTTCAGATTGTTCATGGTTGACACTGATGAAAATGTCGAAGCCGACATCTGGTATGTGGATTTTGGAGTGTCTACACACATGACATGGAATAGAAAATGGTTCAAATATTTTAAAGAAACCAACAAAGGAGCATAGATATATCTTGGCGATTATATAGGTTATCATATCAAAGGGTACGCGAATATTCATGTTATTTTGCGTGATGGTAATATCAGACATATCCAAAATGTAATGTATGTACCCAAAGTTACAAAGAATCTGATTTATGTATCCATGATTACAGATCATAATTTCAAGGTAGAATTATTTAAATCTAATTGTTATATTAAATATTTCTTGTATGGTATGAATACTATTACTTTACAAATTCGAATAGGAGGTCCATATAAATTAAATGTGAGGACAACACCACATCAATATTTGACAACATCGAGTTTGACTACATAACAGATATGGTCACATCAAAAATCAAATTCAATGATATGTTATTACTTCAGAAAAAGGAAATGGTAAGAGGTATTTCTACTTTAAAATAGGTGCATAATGATTATGAAGCTTGTGCATTAGGAAATATTTCTAGAGAAGAATTCCCTATTCACTACAAGGAAAAGACTCTCTAGCAGATGTTTTTAAGGAACCCCTTATAAAAATACCCAATACATCTGTCTCTAACAGAGGTTTCTAGAGGAGGTTGGTGGGAAGAGGTTTTTGCAGATGTTTTTCGTCTGGTGTGCTTATCATTATAAACCGCACGAGTGCATTCAACAAGAGAAAGCACCAGTCCGCACAAAACATTGGCACACCAGACACTGTGTGCTCTGTACACACCCACCCAATGCGTCTTAGTATTGTAACACATTGGTGCTTTACAACTCTTCCACATCGGTGCGTCATCAAACACCGCGCCAAAACATTAACTGTCGATCTTACGAAACCGCACCGGTGTGCTTACAAAACCCCACACACTAGAATAAGGTTAAATAAAACCTCGCGTGAACGAGATATTTCATCGAAATATCTTTTCTAGGAAGGAAAATTTATTCTTTAAAGTGCAGTATTAGAGCAACGGAGGGTTTGAATCATGGGCAAGAAGTTTTCTGAGGAGATGAGGGTTTGAAAAGACGAGAGTTCCAATTTTGGCTGAGAAGTTTATAGCAAAGAAAATGAGTGATTCAAACAGAAATATGGGAAAATACAACAAGGGTGACAGGGTTAGGCTTAGGTCACATGAGAAGGCGAGCAGTTCGAGGGATGGATTTGCTGATAGGTTTAGGATCCCCTCTGATTCGTATGATCATCATAAATATTACGAAGAGAGACATGATGCTAAAAAGTATTTTAAAAAGGAAGATAGTATATCGAGAGAGGGACATAGGAAGCACAAGAATTAACAAAGGATGAAAATGTGAAGGATATACTGAGCCATGGTAGCAGTATAATTAGTAAAAGGGAAGAAGATGATGACATGCATAGAAAGGAGAAAGACGAAAGGAGGATTAAATATGACACTTATAGGGATGCAGATGGCTACAAAGCTCGACAGAGTACAAAACAAGAAAATGTTTATGAAAAATCTGAGAAGGGTAGTCAAGAAAGCTCAATTGAGACTGACGATAGGGTAAAGAGGCCTGGTCACAAGTGTAAGTATTTTCTTGATCATGGGAGAGAGCATTCGGTTGAGGCCAACGATAGGATTAAGAGGTCCCGTGATGGAGAAAGGGAGAGCAGAGTTGATGGCAGAGAAATACCTGTCAACGCTCTGGAAACGAGCAAGGTGAAATGGTCCTTCGAAAGCAAGGAGTCATATTCACTAAGGGATGTTAGAGAGAGATCAATTGAGTCTCTTGAATGGACTAAGAGATCACATGAAGGTAACGATTCTTATTCTTAGAAGGATGGTAGGGAAATATTGGATAGTGGAGAAAGATCAATCGAGGAAGTCGATAAAGCCAAGAGGCGCTATCAAGGGAAGGATTATCGTTCCCTTAAGGAAAATAGGGAAAGATCAATTTACGTTGTTGATCGGGCTGGTAGGTCCCATGAAGGGAGAGACTCTCATTTCTATAGGGATAGTAACCAAAGGTCAATCGAGGATATGAATCCTTATGATGAAGAAATGGATGGCAGGCCTTGCAAGTGATGAGAGTGAGAGCATGACAGTGAGGGAAGGAATGATAAGAGTGACAAAAGAAAGAAGTTCACATAGGATGATACCAAAGATGATAGAATGCACAAAGGAGAAAAGAGGAAATTGGATGCCAAGATGGAGGAGGAAATTACAAATGAGCAAGCAGATCATGGGTTAGGAAGCAGATCATGGGGCACCTTTTCTTGTTGCAGGTTATGGAAAGGTTCAAGTTTATTTTTTGAAAGAAGAATAGGTGTAGTTTTGAGAAGAAATAGCCCAAATATTTTCACAACGAAATGTACATTTCCAATGTGTATAATTTTGGTGTACACACATAAAAGTAATTTCGGTACCTTAACCTCAAATCAGTGCTAATGTGCAGATAACCGCACTGGTGGATTTTCATTACTGCACACGGGTGTCATCTTATCAAGGATTCATTGGTACGGTTCTATAAAGTGAGGCACCGGTGTTGTGTTACCAATGGACGCACTGGTGATGAATGACCACAAATAGAAAAAGTGAAACTCTTTTTTCTTTAAGTGAAAAAAAGCCAGTAAATTGAAAAATGGGCAAGAATTTTTTTTTGAGAATCTAATTTCATAAAACAACTCTTTAAATACTAAATAACTTTTATTATTTGACTATTTTTGCAAAATGTTTCAACCAGAGATTTGTAAGAGGCGTACCTGGAGAAAGAGAGCATGAGAGCACTGTGGAGCAGCGAAATACGTTCGAACAAGAGTATTCAGACAATAAGAATCCAAACCTCTGGTGATTCAAACCCTATAGCATAAAATTTCAAATGATCTCGTGGTTAAATTTGATTATTTTTTTTACTTTTTCTGTAGTTTTTTTACGAAGTAAGAAAAAAAATTCAATTTGTTTTTCATTTTCAGAAACAAAAATAAAAAATAAAAAATAAAAAATAAAAATCCATTTTTACCCTAAACCCTTCATTTTTTTTGTTTTTTCCATTTCTTCTCCCTATTTCTGTGATTTCAGAATTGGGGATTTTCATTTTAGATTGACATCTAACCCACATGATGACTTGCATAGTCAGATCCCAATCCATGTTGGGCTTTGCGTGAATTTTTGAAAAAAAATTGATTTTTTCTTTATCGGTGCACCCTCCATAACCTAGAGCACTGGTGTGCTGTATTATCCTAGTGCACTGCACAAGTCCTGTGTAATAAAAAATTAAAAAACATTTTTTTTGAAATCAGTGCGGCCTATCTAAAATAGGGTACCGGTACACTACGTTACGAGGGGCGCACTGATAATGTGCTATTTCATTATGGGGCACAACGAATGTGTTGTTTCAAAAAAAATGTTTTATTGTGTTAATCGGTCCACCATGTAACATATAACGCACTGCACTGGGTCTCCTAGTTGATAGAGAGCACCGTATGGTGGTCCCTTGTTTTGGTAGGGTGTTTATGAACAAAGGCTAACACTAGATGATTTTTATTATTTTCTCTATGTTAATTGGTGCAGTGGTTAACATGTAATGCACTGGTGCTCCTTGTTGACATAGAGAATTGTGCGGTCTATTATACTATTTGTGCGGTGCGTTTATCAGACCCCCATGCACCGATGTTAGTGCATATAGCATTAAAGGCACACCAGTTTCTTGAGATTAATTTTTTACCTGAAAAGTTGACAATTTATTTATAAATATATTAATGAATGATATGGTACATGTTTGAGATTAATAAAGAAATGATCAAGAGATCAAGTAACAAAAATACTAATAACACATTAAGAGAAGCAAAAAAGACAATTTCTTTGTAAATTCTTTACAAAAAGCATTATTTTTGAACTATATGTAAGTTTAACCAATATGTAATGTTTACTGTGTATCATGCAGAGCTACAAAATGATGAAGCTCGATAAGGTTATTTCTGATCTGGGACCAGAAGAGTGTAAAAGCTTGATGGAAAAATTGCAAAAGTATGAATCAGATGAATGAAAAAATATTGTCGATCAAGTATGAGCTTCTTTTTGTAATTTTCATTAATAATATACCTAAAATTATTAGATAACATGTGTCAAACACTCTATTAATTCACATTTGTTTAATGTTCTATAGGGACCAACAACTCAGAAAATGAATGTTGTTCTAAGAAAAGAAAAAAAAAAGAACATGCAAATGAAAATGAATTTCTCCTTAGCTCATCTGGAGTGGTGTTGGAGGTTAACAAAAGGGGGAAAAGCTTTTACAAAAGTTTGAGGGATCTACTAGAATGAATGTATAGACATTCTTTCCACTTACAATATAAAAATAAATCCAATGATTCCGAGAACCAAATTTTATCTAAACTACAAGAATAATTTCGAGAGAATTGGTCAATGAGACATGTCAAACTTTTAATAGAAAAAACGTACAACAACAAAAAACAAGGAATGAAAAAGTAGTATTCCTTTAAATGTTTGTCTAGAATCATAAATATCACTTTTGTTATATTTAATTTTCATATATCAATATAAAAATTTAATAGTTTATTGTAATGTTACATTATTTGGAAGATTATGAAAATCTCAAAAGATGAACAAGATGATATCAAAAATATTCCAGAAGGAATGTCCAAAAAGGTGTACACGGAGATAGTCAAAGAAATGGAAAAAATTGCATCGCAGGAGTAGCCATCTCAACAACAACGTGCTTCAAATGTAATATTTAATCATTGAAATTTTTGATCATTAG
The DNA here is from genome assembly GCA_034641835.2 of Pinus albicaulis. Lineage (NCBI taxonomy): Eukaryota > Viridiplantae > Streptophyta > Pinopsida > Pinales > Pinaceae > Pinus > Pinus albicaulis. The sequence goes on along the minus strand of CM076580.1, from coordinate 38,736,143 downwards.
GTACAATAAAAAAATAATTAGCATTAAATATTAATTTTCAAGTATTTTCTTGTAGAAATGAAAAGAAAATGGAACCCATTCAACACATAAAATAGGTTGAAAAGGAATAAAAGGGTTGATATCTAAGTTTGAGAGTAATTGTTACTTATAACAACTTAACTAAATTTAATTTTTTTCATTTTTTATTTGTTTTAGAAAACTCATTATTGAATGTCTTCAATTAGGTGCTAACATACAAAGAAGAACCATCAGACGAATTGATTGAAATTGGGTTAAATATCGGTTGTGAGTATATGTTGGCATATCAGAAATTAATTGTGGAATTTCTAAGAATCTATCGATCTTGTTTTACTTAGCTCCATATATAATTAATAGAACAAAAAAATCTTTTATATTAAATATACGATTTGTTATGGGGTATAAAACTTGTAAGAAACAAAGTATGGAATTGCGCCAACAGATGAAATTTCGAAAGATGGCATGGTACATGGTTTTGAAAGAATGCGTATGGTTTATGAGTCAATTGTTGCTATGGTACGTCATTTTTTTTTTCAATTTTCATTTATATATATTATTTAATATTGAAATTTCCATTATTCTCACCAATGTTTATACACTCATTACAATTTATTTTAATGTTTGTAGATGGAAGGTGAAGAAGAAGAAAATGTTCAACACCATGAGCAAAACATTCCTGAAAATAATCCAAGTCTTTGAAGTAGCTCTAGCAGTGACAACAATTCAAGCGAAGAATGATGATCACTATGTTTGGATATCAAAGCAAGGCATTCCATTTTTTGAAATATTTGTGTGTGAAATCAGACATTTTGTGTAATGTAATGCACATAGTGTCCCAATTGAAAGACAAAGGGATACGAATAACTATCCCAATTTATATGACAAAGACTGTCTTATTCTCACACACACACACATACACACACACACACACACATATATATATATATATATATATATATATATATATATATATATATATGTTTTAATTTATTCTATTGCGCTATCCATTGTCGCTCTTGCGTTCTCCATTGTTGTTCTCAAATGCACTAGTAAAAATTTAATTCATATGAATATTGTTATAAGATATATATGGGTTGACTTTTGATGAATAATGAATTTGAAAAAATCACAATAATTATGACATCGTATAACAAATTAATCCAAACATCACATTCAAATGCATTAATAAAATTTTAATTGATATGAATATTTTTATAAGATGTGTCGACTTTTGATGAATAATGAATTTAGAAGAATCACAATAATTGCACTGTCACAGGTTGATGTTTCTAAAAATTACAAAATGAACATCGGTGCATATCAGTTACTATACAACGGTGCGTTTGTATGTTGCAACACACCGATGTGTTTCTACGACCTATGGGCATTGCACAAATACCAAAGCCAATTAAAAATCTCGATGTGTTTGTGCAATACTATGCACCGGTGCTTTTATGTGAGACTATGCACCGGTGCATTTGTACAACACGCACTGATCCGTTTAAACCTTAGTAGAGCATTAATGAAAAAAAAATCTGTAATAACCTCTGGCCAACAATTTCTTTTTGTTGTGCTGAATTTCCGTTAAAATATCCACCAAAACATCCGTAACTATAAACGAATGTTGTAGAAAATATTTTTTTGACAATTTTGGCTAATTGTAGAACACTGAAAAACTCCTTTATAACCTTCGCTATAGGATATTTTCCTTGTAGTGTTTCGAGTAGAAAATAAAAAGAGAGACATATTTGAATTAGTGCATACTAACCTATGTGGACCGATGCAAACAAAGGCATTAGGATGTGCACAATATTTTCCACTGTTTGTTGATGACTACACAAAGTTTTCTTAGGTATATTCTCTGAGTAAGAAAAGCTACACATTTGAATACTTTAAGCAGTTTAGAACTATGATTAAAAAGCAAGCAGGAAATTACAAAAGTATTCTCCACTCTGATCAAGGGGTAGAATATAAGAAGGCTAAACTTAGCAAGTGTTGTAAAGACCATGGAATATTACATAAATTCACACTACCTCATACTCCTCAGCAGAATGAAGTACCAGAAAGGAGGAAAAGAACATTGGTGGAGTGTGCTCGGAGCATGCTGAAAGGTAAGGATCTTTCAAATGGTTTTTTGGGATGAAACGTTGAACACTATAGTTTATTTGAAAAATAGGAGTCCTAAAAAAAGTCTCGAGTTTAAAACTCCTTTTGGAGAATTATATGGATTCAAGCCTGCACTAAAACATTTGAGAGTATTTATCTCTAAAGCCTTTTCCCATATACCAAAGGAAAAAAGAAGAAAATTAGATTCAAAATCCATCAAATACACCTTTTTAGGGTATTGTTCACAATTGAAAACTTATAGATTGCTTAATCCCTCTACTGAATTTTTTTTTTTTCAGTGGAGATGTCATGTTCCATGAGTAGGTTTATGATGAATTTGGTAAAAGAAATGATAAATGACATATTCCTTTTTTCGTGGAAGGAAGTGAAGAAGTAGGTAATAACCATGAGAAGCAGAAAAAGGCATAAGGAGAAAGTTCAGATACAACAATTGAGCCGAGCCCTTGAAAGGAAATTCAGAACAAGATGTAAGCCACATCAATGCTTGGAAGATCATGTCGGCAGTCTCAATTTCCTGCTAGAGATAGGGAAAATGTCTTCATAACTAGTATGTTGAATGTTGTATAAACTTCTAGTTATAGAGAAGTCAATCAATGTAGTGAATGGAAAGAAGCTATGGAACAAGAATATGAATCTATATGCAAAAACAACACTTGGGAGCTAGTTGAACTATGTGAAGGGAAACAAACCATAGGTTGTAAATGGTTGTATAAACCCAAGCTTAATGCAGACAAAAGCATAAATACATTAAAAGCTAGATTTATAACAAAGGGGTATTAACAAAAAAGAAATATTGATTATGAGGAAACCTTAAAATTGATTATTTTCCTCTTGAGTATGGTGTCTACATAAGGTTTCAAATTGGTTATTTTCCAACAATTTCTTTACTACCAAACTTATTATTATATAGCAATAACATTTAATTTATTCATATCTATTATGTCCTTTTCTATTTCTCTTTTGCTACTCGGTTCTAAATTCTAAGAGGTGTCCTATGTTGAAATTTGTAGGAAATTATTCACTCACATTCCGTTTTACCATATTGAGCATTTATAATCAAGGGGATAGACTTGAAGGGACGTTCCTCCATGCAACATTTTTAAATGATGAAATCTACTAAGAATTAAAGAATTTACATTGCAAAATAATTTTCTTTCCCTTTTACCATATTGAGCATTTAAATCCAGGGGTAGACTTGAAGGGACGTTCCTACCTGCAACATTTTATGAAATCTACTAAGAGTCAGTGAATTTACATTGCAAATAGATATATAAACATGGTTATCGGATATTTTAATTAACATTTTCATTGCTATTTTTAAGGTTTTAGTAATAAAAGATATTTTGTACAAGAATGAATATAGGTGTTATGGAAAATAAGTTTCTTTCACTTTTATATGCAATTTGGAATATTACATAAAAGATTTTGATCTCCCATGACATTCAACTAAGACATGCAAACACTATTAATTCATTTTAATTCGTTTTAGTTTGTATACTTGCATTTCTTCCCCAACCATTAATGATTAAAAGGATTGTAAATTGTAAATAAGATTGAAATTAAAAAGATAAATCATGGAAGACGCATAATCTATAATGATAATTCTACTTCTTTTTTTTAAATATGACTAAACAATAATTCAAGAGTTTCAACAACTAATTCTTTATAATGATAATTATAATTTCAGAGTGACGGTTGAAAGTTGGTGAAATCTAGTAAATGAAAAAATATTTGATATGATTAAACAATAATTCAAGAGTTTCAACAACTAATTCTTTACTTCGATAATCATATTATCAAAGTGACGCATGAAAATTGGTGAAATCTATTAAATGAAAAAATAAAATTGCAAAATTGACCTTCCATTTAGACTCTCTTTAAATATGACATTGCTTTTATTTCCCATCTATAAGAGAACTTCTCCTTTTAGAATGCAATTCTTACAATAATCATTTCTCATGTATAAGATTTGTAGATGATGCCTTCGTACATTGTGGCTAAATTGGAACTATGAGACATTTATTATATTTTGCGGTTTACTCTAGCCACTTGAGATGATTTTTTTGTTGGCTTATTTAATTTTGAAAGATATTGAAAATATATCAAATACATTTTTTTTTTCGAAGTTTTCATGATTCATTTATTTCAAGTATTACTGTTTTTTCTAATCTTCTTAAAAAAAATTATTCATATAAAAGTTAAAGTTACAATTTAAAATCAAAACCATCCTTAAGGATGCATTAAAATACTTTATTAAAGTTTAACACTATTCTGAAACTTTTGATATGACTAAACAATAATTCAAGATTTTCAACAATTAATTCTTTACATGGATAATCATATTATCAAAGTGACGCATGAAAGTTGGTGAAATGTATTAAGTGTAAAAATAAAATTGCAAAATTGGCCTTCCATTTAGACTCTCTTTAAATATGACATTGTTTTGATTTCCCATCTATAAGGGAACTTCTCCTTTTAGAATGCAATTCTTATAAGAATAATTTCTCATGTATAAGATTTGTAGATGATGCCTTCGTACATTGTGGCTAAATTGAAAGTATGTGACATTTATTATATTTTGCTGTTTACTCTAGCCACTTGAGATGATTTTTTTGTTCGCTTATATAATTTTGAAAGGTATTGAAAATATATCCAATACATTTTTTTTGTTCCGAAATTTTCATGATTTACTTATTTTAACTATTACTGTTTTTTCTAATCTTCTTAAAAACATTGTTAACATAAAAGTTAAAGTTAGAAATTATAATCAAAACCATCCTTATGGATGCATTAAAATACTTTACTCAAGTTTAATACTATTTTGAAACTTTGAATTTAATATATTTTTTTATATTTTATATATTATTTTTCATATAAATATTGATTTAAAAAATAAATTTTATAAAATAAAAAAATAAATTTTAATTTTAATTTTAAATTTTTAAAAAATAAATTTTATAAAATAAAAAAATTATATATTAATTTTATTAATTTCTTAAATTTATAAAAATAACAACTAAATTCTCACTTTATAATTGTTATAATTTTTGAATATATGTTTATAGTCCTTTTTATTTGAAAGAGTTGAATTTATTTATGAAAACAAACCAAAGTATTAGGAAAATAGAGTTAATCAAATTTAGGTTTCATTATAGAGATTTATATTTTTAGGGAGTTTTATTTAGGAGCAATAGCATACAAAGTATGCTTATATTGGGAAATATATATTGAGAGAAAAATGACATAATATATTGAGCATATAATACGAAGTAAAGGGTTTGTATATTGGAAAATATAAAATATGTAGCATAAAGTTAATGAAAAAATATAAAAGGGTATAAAAAATTTTAATGAAAAAACGAATACCTACAATATCTAGTGATAGTATGGGTTTTTTTAATTGGGAAGAACTTAAAAACTGAGCTTACAAGCTGCATTTCATTAATGAAATCAAGTTACATATATACATGAGATACAGTCTCAAAATAGAGAAGCTATCTTAGACGCACAATAATTTGGTTGAGAGAATATCTCAACCTCACACCAAACTAGTAACTAACCTATCAAATAGGAACAAACTCTATACATAGAGAGAACCACAACTAAAGACAAGTAGGAATTACATATTCCAACATTCCCCCTTAATGACTACTTGTCTCAATATTTATCTGTAAGATCTACAACTGGTACTATTTGGTAATTACACTAGTTCTGTTTGGTAATTACACTCCGTATCTTGTTCATGTTGTTGTCGATATCCATATAAAGGAACAACCATCAACCAAAATGCATGGGTTCCAACTGCTGCAACTACCAGTCTACTAGGAAGTCCTTCACATACATGGCTCATCCAACCTCTTGATTAACTCCTCCTTGATATAAAATTTCACCTTATGGAGTCTAAAACCAATACGGTCCACCCAAGTGTATCCATCCCGCATGACACACTCTTCCGGGGTGTTAAAAATCTCTGACAGAGGGAACATATAACAAAGGGATATGCATGCCTCTCTGGGTCTTACAGCATGTACAAACAATAAATGACATGTAGATTTTCTTCTAATTACAAACTGTGACTCATACTCGTGGTCATGAGTCTATTCCAAGAAACTAACACAAAACAAAATCTCACAAACTTGATTGTCCATCATCCTTTGCACTCGCCATACCATTCATATGCTAGAGCTTTCTCACTTGAATATTTCTGTCATAGTTTTTGTAATTTTGAATTTTGGATGTACTGGTATTGAATCACCATGATATACCTATCATTAGTTAGATTCGTGAATTCTAACAAAATGACTTCATATTGAGGTCGCGAATCTGAATATGTATACAAACTTTCAAGACTTGTCCACATTTACCCATACCAAACAAAAAACAATACCAAATGACAATATAAACATAAGCGATAACCATGAAAGTAATACAATATCCATGAAGAAATGGTCAACACATGGCCACGCCATTCACTATTGCAGACAGACTGCCCCGAATTTCAATTCACCAGAACACTTCCCACACTGTTGTTGTGAATAGATCCAACATCATACATTATACGTTGTCTTCGATCTGATCCCTACCAGATAACTGACAACTAATCGCTCCATGTTGCTTCATGAACATGCACGAGAAACACCCTTTCACCTGCTTGCTAGTTCGCATTTCGACAAGAAGTAATTAACCTCCACCACTCAGGCGCCCAGCCTGGAGGAGATACAATGTAGCCACCAAGGCTCACCATAGCCACAAAGGCTCACAACAGCCATGAAGGCTCACCATAGCCACGAAGGCTTATCATAGCCATGAAGGATCTGATACCAACTTGAAAACTGAGCTTACAAGATGTATTTCATTAATCAAATCAAGTTACATATATACATGAGGTAGAGTCTCAAGATAGAGAAGTTATCTTAGACACACAATAATTTGGTTGAGAGAATATCTCAACCTCACTCCAAACTAGGAACTAACCTATCAAATAGGAACAGAGTGTATACATAGAGAGAACCACAACTGAAGACAAGTAGGAATTACATATTCCAACAGAAGATGTATATGGTTTGTATTGATGGGGTTTTAAATAATGTGATTTTTAAAGGTATTTTCCAATATGTAATTGAATTATATGTATTGTTTAGTATGCCATTAACGCATGTGATATGTGAAAGATTCATTCAGTGACTTCCCCATGGATATTTTAATCTTTTTATTCTAATCTTGACCATTATTTTTTTATAAAAAACAAAAGAACATTACTTTCCAAATTCAAATCAAAATGATTTAATGAAAATATTATAAAAACTAATACAACGTCACTCAACCTTGCTTTCCCAAACTAATATCATAATAAAACAATCGCGACATAACGTCTAGTAGCTTCCACTTAGTTTAAATATAGCTCAATTGAAATACAAAAAAAGAACTAAAATTGCATATATCATATCTTGCAACAATAAGACAATTGCATTTAGGAAAACAATGCACCAATTGAGTTGAGCGACTTTTAGAACTATCTAAACACAAGTTATAAGTTTCATAGAAGTAATTAATCTTTCCTGGACTACTTCAAATTTCACGATGAAGTTTGAAGTTTTATTGAAAACTATGAACTAGTTTAATCCCATAATACTAAAATCTTACATCAATGAACTTAAAGGAACTGATACTCTCCTCAAGGAAATCGAAATATCTTCCACTAAATTTTAGGAGAGAGAGAATAATGGAGGAAATACGCAGATCTCAAGTGAGCCAACTCAATCTGAAGAGTTCACACACATGACACATCTGCCATTCACCAAATGATTTGTACATAAATAAGATTCGAAATTTGTTGAGGAATTGAACAAATTCCTTAACAATAGTGTCAAATCTAGTTTATCACAAAAAATATCTAATAATAGAATAATCTAGATAATTTTACATTTCTCCATTAGTCAAAGTTCCCTTGTTAATGGATAAATGGATCAAATTATAACAGGACCAACATATGCATGTTGGTATGAGTCTCGGCTGGGCTTACAAAAATTCTTGATACCTGAGCTTTCATTTTTTTCTTCTTGCTAAAGGGTGCATGCATGTTCATTTGTTTGTGAAGTTTCATTTTCACCTTTCTTGCCATAAGATAGTGGTGGAGCTTACAAACTTTGCAATTCTATTCTTTATATTATAATTTATTTTTAAAACTATTATTCTAGAGCTACGCTCGAGTACATTTGGGATCAATGAATGGTGGAGAAATCAACAATTTTGGGTTATTGGAGGTCTATGGGAACATATGTTTGTCATGATTCAAGGGTTACTGAAAGTTATAGAAGAATCGACAGATGAAAGAAAGTATCTGTTGATGAGAATTCATAGGATCCTAGGGCTACCATTGCAGTGCTTTCTCTTCTCCTTTTTCTTGTCCAGAGACCAATGGGATAAGGAGTTTGCCAAATTGGAGACTAGTTTTTTTTAGATTGGAAAATTATGCATAAACTCTATTGGTGGTTGTGTGGAGGCTCTGTAGAATAGATGTTGAGAGCCGCAATGCTTCCTTCATGAATGCATAGAATATGTTATAGTTTTTTGTGATCCCAGAAGGTAGTCTCCCCCAACTTCAAAGACACACAAGTTTCTAGCAACTATTTTAGAGCGTTTGTCACAGGTGTGATTTGAAAATTGAGACCAACTTTTCAAATTTACTATCAAATCAAAGCCTTCAGAAGATACTGGTTAATTTGTTGAGATTTATGTTTTCAAGAAGACAAAGTTGTGTATTGGATGACTATTATTTATTTGATCTAAAATTTATTTGCAGACTTGTGGTGGATTTTCTCAAAAAATCAAGTGAGCAGTGTTTAAAGTTGTTGAAATTGAATCGTTCCTCATATTGTTTTGATGAGTTGGTGACCTGCCCAAACTAGAACACTATAAGAAGCGCTTAAATTCATTTGATCACATATCTGAGGTGGAGGAGTTGCTTTGTGCCATTGTTGGAGCACATATTGATTGATTTTTCTATCATTTTTTTCTTTGTAGCATTGTTCGTTGGTGAACATCTGAGCATTTATGTCAGGTCATATTGAGCATCTATGTGACTACATTGTAGAAAATATAAGGTGCATGACTTTCAGTGATGGGTCAGTAAAGGAGACTGAAACAGTCTCGAAGAAAACTAAAACATATGAGGACAAAGTATCGAGAGACCTGCAATATGTTTTTTTGTTGAATTGGGCGAAGCATTTTTAGCTGTAGCTGAAGGATTTGACATTGATCCGAATGCAGATATGGATCAACACAGTGAATAATTTGATGAAATTATAAAAAGGTTAATCTTTGATCTACCCTCTTTCTTTGGTATAAATTATGAAATCTGGGGGAACTAAAATGAAAAAAATACTATGGAAGGTATATTTATTAAATTATGTTGAAGGGGAATTTTTTAATTCAAACCATGACATGAGTAAATATGCATCAAGATTACACCTTATAAAATTCACATTAAATGAAATCATTTTATTCAGTATGCTACATGAATATTGTGAGGTTCAAAATGCAAAAGTATTGTGATATTTTATAAATGAAGTAAATCTTTAATGAGTTTGAAAATTATGAAAGTATTTTCCTTGAAAATGATGATAGTGCTTTGAATCTCATAATTGATTGTGAAACTGAAGATGGAAACATTCAATCTAAAATTATTGATGGTGAATGTGTGTATGTAATTGACATTAAAACATTTGATGATGAAGAAATAGCCATTGATGTAGAATATGAAACTTTTTATGAAGAAATATTCTCCTATTAAAAGATGTATGAAGTTAAGTTTGATGAGAAATATGTATCTCATGAAGAGTGGTTCAACCTAATGCATGAAAATCATCTTATTGATGATTTTTTTTTTTGGTGAGAAGAGATGCTTGCCTCCATACACAAATCAAAAGCAGGAAAACATGTTTGTAGAAACATAATTTATTAAAGAGGTTGAAGACATTAATCAAACAGCTATGTCAGCAGAGAAATATGAAGAAAGGAAAGCTCATTTAAACGAGCAAGATGACAAGAATTAGTATGGTTCTCTTTCTGAATCTAACATTTTTTTTAAGTGTGCAGATATTGGCAGCGAGGAAGAAAAAATAAAATTTGAATAGATTGCAAAAATCAAGGACAAGTCCAAATAACCTACAGCAATGTTGAATACAAATGATGTTAGCCCACAAAAAAAATTAAGAAAGAGGATATTAAGAGTTCAAGTGTTCCACCTTTGGCATAGAAAACGTAAAAAAGAGGAGAAGCTCCACCACTATCTTATGGAAAGAAAGGTGAAGATGGAAATTCACTAACAAATGAACAGGCATGGACCTTTTAGAAAGAAGGAAAAAATGAGTTATCAATTTTTTTTGTAAGCATAAATGAGACTCATACCAGTAGGCATATGTTATTCGTGTTAGGCTTTGATTAATATCTCCATTAAGAGGGGAACTTGGAATAATAAATAAATGTAGAATTCTCTAGATTATTATAATATTACAAATTTTTGTTATTTGTTGTGATCTATGGGATTGGATCCTATTCTTAAGGAATCTATTCAATTCCTCAACATATTTACAATATTATTTATGTATTAATGATTTTGTGAATGAAATATGTGTCCTGTGCAGGCACTCTTAAGCTTGGATCACCTAAGAGATGTGTATTTCCTCCATTTTTCTCTCTCTCCTAAATTTTAGTTGGTATCGGAGTTGAGGGTTATGTGACTACTAGGTCATGAGGCTAGAGTGAGTGAAGGTTTTGGTGTTGGTGCTAGGATCATGGGGCTAGATCTCCTATTGCATGGAAGAAAACTTTATAAGGGAGTATGTAGAAGTGTTTTTTTTTTAATCATAAGGTGGAGTGATCCTGCGAATTTTAATGCATTTTAAATATGAAAATTGACATTTAGGGGCATTGTTAAAAATTGCAAACAAGGCATTGGACCTATTAATCCTGTGGCTAAGGTACTAATTGTTTCGCTCTAAGAATATCATGGTTTCGGTGATGCCAAGATTACTATGTTGCATTTTTTAGGAGTCGATACAATTAGATTGTTAAGAGCACAGTTTTGATGCTTGTGCTTAGCATCGTGGGTTTGTGAGTATAATTTCAGGTTATGACCACAGATCTGCTCTAAGGTTGGAGCATCGGTCCACGAAGGGACCGGTTGGTGCCACAATTGAGATATTATTTAATTGAAAAAAAATCGCTTGAAGATGGTCTATACCCACCCTAATATGAACTAAAATCTAGGAGAGAGGTAAAAATGGAGGAAATATACATCTCTTAGGTGAGCCAAGCTCAACCTGAAGAGTTTCTACATAACACACATACATCATTCACCAAATCAGTCATACATAAATAAGATTGGAAATTTGTTGAGGAATTAAACAAATTCCTTAAGAATAGGATCCAATCTAACTGATCATCACACGATATCACAAGAAATCTCTAATAATAGAATAATCCAGAGAATTCCACATTTATCCATTATTCAAAGTTTTCCTGACTCTCTTGGTGAGTTGAAACAAGTGACATCCTTTTCAGTAACCTCTTTGATTCATGAATTTCTATTTTCCAGTTTGAGAAAGGTTCAAGGAGGCCACAAATTGCTGGAATCTTCTATTGACAACTACATGCCTAATCTCATTGGCTTCGACATATGAAAAACGAGAATCACTTGCGCCTCAATCTTAGTTATCGTGATGATATAGTGGAGGTTGAAACACTTCATAATGAGAAAACAAACTAATACTATTATTGTTTCTACAGGCATAGCGAGTTTGGATACTACATAAAGCATGTGACAGCTTTGAATTGATAGATTTATGAGGATAAACTTAATGGAGTGAGTCCAATAGAAAATTCTTCCCTATAGTTTGGACCAGTTTCACCTGAAATCATAACTTAATTGACTAATGAAAACTTTTAAGCATAGAATTTTATTTCTCTAAGAAATTCATAACAAACTTATGAAGGAAGTTGCCCAATTTCTAGTCGAAAAATTTCCCTTAAATTATGAAGGAATTTCACCTAAATAAGTTATTAATGGAAACCACAATTTTGTTCTCCTAAAAATTCACAACTTTTGATATAATGTGAATTAAAATCTTGTAATATATTTGAGGATAAAATTAAAATGTTGAAATTGACATAAAAATAAGAATGAGGGAATCCCAACAAACGTTATCCAAATGAGTAAATTAAGTGATGCTGTGGATTCCATTAAAAACCAATTCTAAGTTTAATCACAAATCGCTTTTGTATTACTCCCATGTAATAATATATAGTGCAAAAGATTTAAAACACAGGCTAGGAGAAGGGCTATTGGAAGTGTCCATGAAATTGTAGACCAAAACATTGCCATGGATGGTAGTTTTAGCAAAGGACTAGCGAAGGATACTTTGCGTAGAACTGCTCTCGGGATAACTCATCAATGACTTGAGTGGCATTTAGACATGTGGAATAGTAGCATTTCAAACTGGAATCTCACACTCAATAGTGTACATGGAGGAAGTTATGCAGATAACAAAAACCCTAAGGAGGGAAAACATCATTCGGTAAATCCTCCTCAATGTAGTTATATAGATGGAATATTTTTTTTTGCAAACAACGATGATTAGGCATTCATTTTTTCTTCGCATATTCCATTTATTTCCTGAGAAGTGAAGAACATCGGGTAGAAATTGTTTCATTGACTTTCCAAATGACACTCGAGCGAGGGTTTTGTAGACTAATTGGAGAACCAGTTTCGTGGCTCTTTCACATAACTATGCGAGTCAGAGTCGATCATGGGTGTTCCAGTATAATAATTATACACTAAAATTTGAGAAAATCATATTGCCGATAAATAGACTTAGATATTAATTAAAAATCATAGAATTTAATTCATAATGTTTTAATGGGAATAACAATTAATACATAATAGTTAATAATTCTCACTTAGTTTAAATATAATTAAATTAAAGTAAAAAATAATGAAAATAATAAACAATGCACAATCACAATGGCAAAGCTTATTTTCCAATCTATCCACCCATAAATGTGGAAGGCAGTAAATGCTCACTGTAAAATTAAAGTAGTTACACCATTTTGCTGCTATGGGCATCTACTGTCCTAAATGAGTAGATAAACTGGAAAATAAGCTTTGCCAACCAAAATTGCACAGATCCCATCTTATAAAATTGGACACAACCCATCTTAAATCATTTAAGTAAAAATTGCACCTATTAAATAGAATAACTCCCGAAACTATCGAAAAGAAAGTATTGAGTTTTGGCAAAGTAATTACTTTTCTACACTGTTTCAAATTTCACGGTGCAGTTTGAATTTTTCTGGCTACCTCTAAACTGATTTAAACCCAAAATTCCTAAAAATTTTCATCAACGAACTTAACGAAAGTGATGCTTTCCTCGGGGAAGTTGAAATATCTTCCCGGCTCAGTTCGTGACTTGAAACATTTCCCAATAATTTCTTTGATTCGTGAATTCCCATTTGATAGTGTGGAAGAGGTTCAAGGAGGGCTCAAATTTTTTGAATCTTCTATTGACAATTGCATGGTTAGGCTCGTTGATTTAGACCGGTCGAAGATGCAAATAAATGATCTCTCAATCTCAGTTATTGTGGTCGAAGGTGAAAATAAAGTATCTCTCAATCTCAGTTATTGTGAAGATCTAGTGAACGTTGCAAACATTGCCTAATAAGAAAATGAAGAAATACTATTATTTTTTCTACCAGCATAGCCAGTTTGGCTACCAAATAAACGATGCCACAACTTTGAAATGATAGACTTATGAGGAAAAAGATAACGGAGTTAGTATGGTGGAATATTATTCCCGATAGTCTGGAGGAATCTAACCTAAAACCATAGTGTAACCGACTGATGGAAAAGAATTGCATTTTCCTCTACGAATTTCAAAACAAAATTATGAAGGAAGACACCCACTTTCCATTGGAAAATTTTTCCATGAATTCTGAAGGAATTTCACCTAAAATCATACAGCTAACTGATTGATAGAAGGTTTTAAACCACAATTTTGTTTTCCTAAGAGTTCAAAACTTTTGGTATATTAATAATTAAAAACTTTTGATATGTTCTAAGATAAGATTAAAATTCCGAAACTCAAGTAAAAATAAGAATGAATGAATCCTAGCAAACTTTATCTAGTTTTTCAGATTTCTAATAATAATTTCGAGAAAATCTCATGAATATGACAACAATAGGATTTGTTTCTAAATTGACTGCATCTAAACGTGATGTGGAGTTATTGCATCCTATTTTGTTGTAATTGAATTTATGATTTAGTTTCTACTCCCAGCTATAAAATGTAAGCCCATAGAGGCAAATGAGCATGAGGGATGTGAGGTGAGTGGAAGAGAAGTGTAGATGAGAAACTCTGCTGTTGTAATTCTCCTTTTGATGAATGAGATTTTCGATGCCTCTGTTAGGTGTACATAGCCCAGATTGGTTGGGTGAACCATGTTAAATCTTCTTGTTTTCTTTGTTTCTGTTGTGTGTGTGTTTAATTCTTTTTTTTTCTCACTTCTTATCTTGAACAATTGGTATCAGAGCCTTGGCATTGAGAGTTTCAGGCTACTGATTTAGATAGTGTAATAACCAGCACATGAGTGTGGAACCAGAACTACATTTTGTAATGTGTATTTACTATGAAATGGCGCAGATCCACGTGGTCTGATCTGCGTGGTCATGGATCGATAGCACTCTGTTATGAAACATGCCATGGATCGATAGCACTCTGTTATGAAACATGTTGTGGATCGATATATAACCTCCATGTATTTCCATGAAACATAGTCATCGTGGAAGGTGTGAAGTGAACCAGCGAGGAGTGCAGATCTGAGTGCAGATCTAAGTGCAGTTCTATTAGTAATATGTATTGTTATAATGCATTTATAATGTATATTGTTATAATGCATAATGTAATGAATATTGACATCCAAGTTGTAGTTTAGTTGTTTGATATCCAAGCTGTGTGGACCATGGAATATCCTGTGAGTGGAGGAGCCGTGAACTGTCGTCCTGTGAACTCAGAAGAAAAGGCTGCATTAAGGCTGTGTTAACATGTGAGGGCTAGCATTCAGGTCAGGGTCAACGATTGTCGTTGAACTGGTGGTCGATTTCCCAAAGCCGTGGACGTAAAGCCAAGTTTGGAGAAGTCTTCGACTGCGTCTTAAGGCTGCGTACGGTGGGATGGTCGATTGCCCATATAAAATCATAAACTGGCAGCGTTGAACAGTGAAGGCCTGTATTCATATGCCATTCAAAATCGATTTTCTTTTTGATATTCTATTTTTAAATCTATTTATATATACATTATGAAGTCATTCTAAAATGGTGGCTTCTATCCCTTGTGTGTTATATGGATTAATTGTATTTATTTAAATAGATTTAAATTGAATTTTTTTTTATTGTATATAGATTTGAATTGTAATATGCACTTGGGTAGGGCCTAGGGCCTAGCTTTTTCTAAAAAGGGAATTTTAACAAATTCTTAATTTTGATTAAAAACAACAATTAAAGGTCCAGAGAAGATAAACATGGAAAAAACACAAAGTGCTCAATTTGTGATCGAGAAGTTCAATGGGAAAAACAACTTCGAGATCTGGAAAGTTAAGATGCATGATCTGCTTGTGCAACAAGGCATGGCGAACACACTTTTGGGCAAAGCCAAACAACCTCTCGCCATGAGAGATGATGAATGGAGTGACATGGATGACAGAGCACTGAGCGGCATTCGATTGTGTTTGGCAGATGATGTTTCATTTAACATCATGTCAGAGAAAACAACTGCTGGTTTGTGGAGAAAGCTTGAAAAACTATACATGACAAAATCCTTAACCAATAGGATTCTTCTGAAGAGATAGTTGTACAGCTCGCGCATGAAGGAAGGTATATAAATAGATGATAATTTGAATACCTTTAATACTCTTCTGGTGCAGTTAGATAATATAAATGAAAACTTGATTTAGAAGATAAAACTGTAACTTTATTATGCTCGTTGCCCGAGACATGGGATCAATTTGTTACTTCTATAAGTCTTAGTTCATCAGAACCCCTTGAATTTGATGATGTTGTTGGAGCTTTGTTATCTGAAGAAAGAAGGAAAAGGTCAAATTCAGAAACCTCTACATCAAAAGAAATGATGGTTAGAGGTCATTCTAAAGAAAGACGCTTCAGTAAGAAGAAAAAATCGCGATCAAATTCGAAAGGGAAGAAGAGAAAGGTAAAGTGCTGGTTTTGTGGCAATTTGGGACATTTGAAGAAGGACTGTTGGAAGAGATAGCAAACATCCAAAGGAGACTCTTCGACAGAGAAGAAATAAGCAAACACGACAGATACAGGTTCGGCATCCATTTCAGGTATGAGTGATGAAGTGCTATTAGTTACTTTGTCTAATCATGATCAACATTGGTTGTTAGATTCTAGTGCATCAAATCACATGTGCATTCATATAGAGTGGTTTAAATCTTATAAATCAATCGATGATGGAGTTGTTTACATGGGAAATTATGTCTCATGTAATATTGTGGGAATTGGAAGCATCCAGATTAAAATGTTTGATGGGACAAATAGAATTTTAACTGATGTAAGACACATGCCTGAACTCAGAAAAACCCTCATTTCTCTAGGAGTGCTAGACACAAATGGATATAAAACCTTTATTCAAGGTGGAGTAATGAAATTTTGTAAAGGAATTTTACTAGTAATGAAATCAAAGAAGGTTGGAAATCTTTTTCAGTTAGAGGGAAGAATAGATTTAAACCATGCTTCTACTGTATTTGAAAATGACAGTGATCCTTTTTTACTATGGCATCAATGGTTGGGCCATATGATAGAAAGAGGATTGAAAATTTTATCTGATCGTAAGTTACTTCCTATTTTAAAATATTCTAAGCTACATTTCTACAAACATTGTCTATATGGGAAACAAAGCAAGCAGAAGTTTAAAAATGGAAAACATACTAGTAAGGGAATCCTTGATTATATCCATTCTGATGTTTGGGGTCCATCTCCTACAACCTCATATGGAGGATCGTCATATTTTGTATCTTTTATTGATGACTTCTCTAGAAAAGTGTGGGTCTATATGTTAAAGAAAAATTCTGATGTATTCACAGTTTTCAACCAGTTGAGAGCATTAGTAGAAAACATCACTGGAAGAACCATTAAATGTTTAAGAACTGACAATGGTGGTGAGTTTATTTTAAATGAATTTGATAATTATTGAAAGGAAGTTGGGATCGAAAGACATAGAACTATTTCTTATACTCATCAGCAAAATGGAGTTGTTAAGCGCATGAATAGGACTCTCTTAGAGAGAGAAAGAAGTATGCTTAGTAACGCCAATTTGCAAAAGGAATTGTGGACAGAAGCAATTTCTACGGCCTGTTACTTCATAAATCAATCACCATGAACTGCAATAGAATGAAAAATTCCTCAAGAGGTATGGAAAGGTCATCCTTGTGATTATTCTAAATTGAAAGTTTTTGGTTGTGATGCATATGCTCTAATTCCGAAACATCAGCGTTCTAAATTAGATCCTAAATAAAAAAGATATATCTTTTTTGGATATGGTGATGGGACTAAGGGATACAGGTTGTGGCATCCTACTACTCACAAGATCATTAACAGAGATGTTAAATTCAATGAATCTTCACTCGATAATCCAGATGTAGATGATAAATTGAAATAGGATAATGTACCTAAGTTTCAACATATTCAGTTTGAAACCAGTTCAAATACTGATGATAGTCCAGATGAACAAGTTTCAGATGCAGATCATGAAGAACCTCCTACAGATAATAATCAACAAATTGTGGAAGAACCAGAAACATCTTTAAGGAGGTCCACGAGAATCCGTTGTCCTCCTAAAAGGTATGATGATTATGTTACTTCAGTTTCTTTAACCACTAATGATGCTGAACCTTTGTGCTATCAAGAAGATGTAGAATTTTCTAACAGTTATAAGTGTAAAGAAGCTATGAAGGATGAGATGAAGGCATTAGACAAGAATGTCACATGGGATCTAGTGGAACTTCCTAAAGACAGAAAAACCGTGGGATGTAAATGGGTTTACAAATTGAAAAGGGGTGTTGGTGATACTAAGGACAGGTACAAAGCAAGGTTGGTTGCGAAAGGATTTTCTCAGAAAGCAGACATTGACTTTCATGAGATATTTTCACCAGTTGTAAAAATTGTTTCAATTTGAATTGTGTTAGCATTAGTTGCTTTACTTGATTTAGAATTACATCAACTAGATGTTAAAATTTCTTTTTTACATGGAGATTTAGATGAGGAGATTTATATGGAACAACCTAAAGGGTTTGCTCAAAATCGCAACAAGAAATTTGTCTGCAAGCTCAAGAAATCATTGTATGGTCTGAAGCACTCGCCTCAACAATGGTACAAGAAATTTGAATCTTTCATGATGAGTGAAAAATATATAAGAAGTGAATATGATCATTGTGTTTACTGTAAGAAATTAAGTAATGGTATGTTCATTATCCTAGTGTTGTATGTTGACGATATGCTTTTAGCAAGCAAAATCATAATAGAGATCAACATGTTAAAGGCTCAGATGGCTAGGAAATTTGATATGAAATATCTAGGAGCAGCAAGACAGATTTTGGGCATGGAGGTTTTCAGAGATAGGAGAAATGGTAAGCTATAGTATCACAAAAGAAGTATATTGAGAAAATTCTCTTAAGGTTTGGTATGAACAATGTGAATCCAGTTTCAGTCCCTTTAGCTTCCCATTTTAAGCTTTCTTCAAGTTTATGTCCTAACACAAATGAAGAAAAGGGATATATGTTTCGCATTCCATATGCCAATGTAGTAGGTTGTTTAATGTATGCGATGGTTTGTACATGACCAGCTATTTCACATGCAGTTGGGGTTGTCAGCAGGTATATGGAAAATCCAAGAAAAGAACATTGGTCAGTACTGAAATGGGTGCTTTGGTATTTGAGAGGCATAACTGATTACTGTATCACTTATAACAAAAGTAGTGAATTGTTTGCAGATATGTTGATTCCAATTTTGAAGGTGATTTGAACAAGATAAGTTAAACTTCAGGATATGTCTTTACTCTTGCAGGTGGAGCTATAAGCTATATTTCAAAGCTACAAAACATTGTTGCTTTATCCACTACAGAAGCAGAATACATAGCTACTTCACATGCATGCAAAGAAGCGGTTTGGTTGAAAGGTTTGTTTGGTGAGTTTGGTAGGTTGCAGGACAACATAAAGTTATTTTGTGATAGTCAAAGTGCAATTCACTTGGCTAAAAATCTGTCCTATCATAGTAAATCAAAGCATATACCTATCAAGTACAATTTTGTAAGACAGGTTATCATTGAACAAGGAGTCTCTCTTGAAAAAGTGCATACAAAGGAAAACTGTGCAGACATGTTCATGAAACTAGTTTTATTAGAGACACTATGATGGTGTTTGGCTTCTCTTGGCTTGCAAATAAAATAAAAATAATAATAATGGAACAGGGTATCAAGCTAATTTTTTTCAAGGTGGAGATTGTTGAGATTTCTAATAATAATTTGGAGAAAATCTCATGAATATGACAACAATAGGACTTGTTGCTAAATTGACTGCATCTAAACTTGATGTGGAGTTATTGCATCCTATTTTGTTGTGATTGAATTTATGATTCAGTTTCTACTCCTAGCTATAAAATGTAATCCCATAGAGGCAAATAAGCACGAGGGATGTGAGGTGAGTGGAAGAGAAGTGCAGATGAGAAACTCTGCTGTCGTAATTCTCCTCTTGATGAATAAGATTGCCGATGCCTCTGTTAGGTGGACATAGCCCAGATTGCTTGGGTTAACCACGTTAAATCTTCTTGTCTTCTTTGTTTCTGTTGTGTGTGTGTTTATTGTTTTTTTTTTCGCTGCTTAACTTGAAGACTAGTGAGTACATAAAGTGATGCCATTGAATCTATTAAAAATCAACTCCAAGTTTTATAAAAAATAGCTTGTGCATTAATACCATTCAATAATGCATAGTACAGAATATTGAGAACATAGGCTAGGAGAAGGCCCATTGGTAGTGCCAATGAAATTGTAGGCCAAGACATTGACATCTATGGTAGTTTGAAAAAAGGGCTAGCCAAGGATACTATGTGCATAAATACTCTTGGGATAAACTACAGTAGCATATAGACGTGTGAAACCGTGGTATTTCAAATTAGAGGCTAGCACCCAACTACCACCGACACTGTATAGGGAGGCAATTGTATAGATGGCATAAAACCCAACCATATCACTCATGATCCACTAAATCCTAACTATATAGATGGAAACCTATTTTTAAACAACAATGACTTCACATTCACTATTGAGTCATATGCACCATTTCTTTTCTAAGCAAATAACATCGAGTAACAACTTTTTCATCGATTTCCCAAACTTGACATGGAGTGAGGGTTTTGTAAAAGAATCAAAGAACAAACTATTTTTCTCTTTCAGGATGTAATCGGAGTTAGAGTCAATTAATTTCCAGTATATTAATTTTACAATAAGATGTGAACCAACTATATTGTAGAGTCGTAGTTTAACTAGATTTCTTTTTCACTTTGAAAATCATGGAAATTCTGGTAAGATTTTAAGAAAATTAGGCAAATATTTTTGTAAATCTGTCTTATAACTATAAAAATTTAATATTTTGGGTGCCCTAGAGGTTTTTGATGGTAGTGAATCTTTTTCCACCATCAAAATCATAATTCAAACACTGTTACTATAAATTTAAAAAAAAAATTGGTTAGGGCTAATTTTGGCCGTCTGGGCAATTCCTCCATCTACTTAGACAACTCCTATTGTAGATAAATAAACATAAATATTAATAAAATTTAACAAAATTTAATTAGTAATGTTAAATTATGGAAAAACTTAAAAAAAATAGTTAAAAAAGAAAGTAATAAGTAGTTAAAAGAAAAAATCAAATGCTTAATACCATGTTTTCTTTTGACATGTATAACAATTGATACATCATATTTAGAAACTACCATTTAATTTAAATATAGCTATAAATCAAAATAAATAATTAGTAAATAACTAAAGTTGCATATATTTCATCTTGCAATAGCAAAATAATTACAATTACAAAAAACTGCACCTAAATAGAGTGACTTCCAAAACTATCAATGAAATTTTGAATTTTAATAAACTAATTAACTTTTTCTAGACTACTTCAAATTGTAGGGTGCAATTTGAAGTTTCCTCGCAACCTCTGAATTATTTTAAGCCCAGAAACCCTAGAATTTTCAATCAGTGAACTTAAAGAAATTGATACTCACCTCGAGGAAATTGAAATATCTCCTCAACGTTTGGCGAGTTGAAAAAATTGATATGGGTTGAAACAATTGATATCATTTTTAATCAAATGATATATTTTTTTATTGGTTAATTTCCATTGCGAGCATGGAAAAGGTTCAGGGAGGCCGCAAATTGTTTCTCTTCTATTGAAAACTACATGCCAAGGATCATTGACCTAGACTTGTTGAAGATGAGAATCAATGATGTCTCAATCTCAGTTATTGTGATGATCTAAAGGAGGTTGAAACATTGCCTAATGAGCGAAAAAACTAATACTATTATTTTTTCTACCGACATAGCTAGTTTGGCTACTACATAAAGCATGTAGCAACTTTGGAATGATAGATATATGAGGCAAATTTTATGGAGCTAGTCTGGTGGAAAATTCTTCCCTATAGTTTGGAGGAATTTCTCTACTTAGGTCACCAATGGAAACTTTCAACCATATATTATTTCTTCTAGGAATGTTTGAACAAACTCTTCCACTTTCCAGTGAACAATTTTTCCCTGAATTATGAAGGATGTTTTCTTAAAATAATATATTAATTGATGGATGGAAATTTTTGAACCAAATTTTTTTTTTCCTAATAATTCAAATATTTCTATATTTTACGAATTAAAAACTTTTGATATAATTTAACATAAACTTAAAGTGTGAAATTTACATAAAAATAAGAATAAAGGAATAAAAACAAAATTTATCGATTTGAGTAAATAAAGTGGTGACATCAAATCCATTGAAAAAAAAATTCAGTTTAGTCACAAATGACATGTATGGTACTACCATAAAATAATAGATATTATAAAATCTTGACAACACATGCTAGGAGAAGCTTCCTTGGTGGTGCATATTAGATTGTAGCCCAAAACATTGACATGCATGGTAGTTTTAACAAGGGACCAACATCCGATGCTCTGTGCAGAACTCCTTTTATAATAAGCTCATTAATGACCCCAATTGTATATAAACATGTCAAATGGTAGCATTTAAAACTAGAAGCTCACACCCAACCACTATGAAAAATGTTCATAGAGGCGTTTATATAGATAACAAAACCCTAACCATGGAAAACAACATTAAGTAAATCCTTCAGAATATAGATGGAATTTTGTTTTGCAAACAACCATGGTAAACATAATTCAGTAAATCAATGGTAAACATAAATTAGTAAATCATTCAATATATATGTGGAATTTTGTTTTGCAAACAACAATGGTGTTGCATTCATTGTTGCATCACATACACAATTCCTTTTTGAGAACTGAAGAACATCAAATGACAATTGTTTCATTGATTTCGTTTTTGAGAAGTGAAGAACATCAAACCACAATTGTTTCATTGATTTTCCAAGGGACACTTGGAATGAGGGTTTCGTAGATCTATCTCTTTTACACAACTGTCAGAGTTGATCATGTTAACTAATCTCTAGAGATTGTTATTCTACACTATGTAATTAGTTTCATATTATGTTACCTAGATGTAACTGTCTCGCATCTAGATTACACATGTATAAATAATTTATTTATCATTAATACAATGCTCTTTTATTGTGGAATTCATTTGGACTTGTACAAAAGTATCATATATCTGGTTGTGTTGTATATAAACTCCATGTGTTCCTGTCGAAACTCGGGTGTAAAGGAGACGTTGGAGCAAGAGTTTATGTGAAGCTTTTGCGTTTGTTATTGAGGAAGTGATAGAGATTGTTGTGTTGACCATGCAGAACAATGAGAAGGCCATGTTTTGTAAAGTATTTCATTTTTGGATATTGTTTGTGTTGAGAATAATGCTTAAATATTTCCATGTAATTGCTCACATTAGCTAGCAGATTTTATGATTCTATGTTATTAAAAAATAGTGCATCAAATTATTAGGATGGCCAGTGCTCAGAAGGTCAGAATGAATAATTGTTAGTTGAAAAATAATATAATTAGTAATAGGCTTATTATATAAGAATGTATAAACATACATGATTCAATGTGAGATTTACAAGTTGAGCAGTGATCTGATCTATGTTTTTTTTTTCATTGCCTTTCATTGTTTTCTTATATTTCATAAATATTCTGGTTTATTAGTTGGCTTAAAGAGCAATGGCCATTTCAGATTCTACAATTGGCATCGAATCAGGTAAAATTGTTTTGGGTTAAATTTTTTACTGTTGGAATTTCACCAAAGTTAGAAATGTCGAATTCTAACATGCATGTTCCATACTTTGATGGGAACGATTATGATTATTGGTGCATTAATATGCTGACCTTTTTAATTGGAAAATATTTGTGGGAGGTTGTTGAATCAGGTTATAATGATCCAAACGATTGGAATGCCGTTATAGCCAACGAAAAAACAACTAGAAAGGAAGCAAGGAAGAAGAATGCTCAAGCTTTGTTTCACATTCAGATAGCTCTTGATAAGAGCTTATTTCCACGAATATCAGGAGAAAAAACTTCCAAAGATGCCTGGAGGACTCTACAAGAAGCTTACCAAGGTAGTGATCAAGTTAAGGTGGTGAAGCTTCATACATTGAAGCGAGAGTTCGAGAATCTGAAGATGCAAGAAGATGAAAGTATAAGGGCCTATTGTGTGAGAGTCAAAGATGTGGTCAATAAAATGGCTACACTTGGGGAAAAAATAAGTAATGAAGTTTTAATAACAAAAAGGTATTGAGATATTTAACACCTAAATGGAATAATGTTTCCATAATATTAGAAGATAGCAAGGATTTGACACAATTAAAGTTTGATCAATTGGTTGGATCTCTCATGTCTCATGAAGAAATATTTAAAGACACTTTTGAAGTTGTAGAATATTTTTTTTTCCTCTAAATTACAAATTACACGGAATGAAGATGCAAGCAATCCAGATCAAGGTAAATAGAAAAGCCAAAAAAATTCTAGCGGTAGAGGCATAGGTGTCTCAAGAGGAAGAAGTAATGGTAGATTTGATAAGAGAAATGTTCAACGTTACTATTCTAATAGGTATGGCCACTTTGAAAGAGAATGCATATTGAAAGAAGGTAAAAATGCTAACTCTGCTCGAGAAAGTAATGAGTATCCTCCAGATCACTTATTTTTATCTTATGCCAAAGGTGAAAATACTAGTAAAGATGTTTGGTACATAGATTCTAGATGCTCTAACCATATGATAGGGAATGATAAATTTTTTTATGCCAAGGATGGAAGTTTTAAATCCGAGGTCAAGCTTGGTGATGATAAATCAGATTCGGAGGTTTCTTCCAAAGGAGCTATGGAGATTCAAACAAAAGAAGGTATAAAGAGTATTTATGATATTTATTATACTCCACAATTGAAGCAAAATTTGTTAAGTGTTGGGCAACTATGTGAGAAAAATTATAAAGTAGTCTTTGAGAATAAGACATGTACTATCTATAATAATAATAAGGGCAATAGGGTGATCACTGTTGTTCCTATGACAATAAATAGGATGTTTCCCTTGAAGTTTGATGAACATAGCAATAAGCTTGCAAATATGGCTGATGAGGATTCAATTTGGCTATGGCAACTTAGGTATGGGCATTTATTTTTTCACAGTTGGAAGTTTCTAACCTCAAATGCATTAGTTTTTGGTTTGGCCAAGGTAGAGGGGCATAAGGAGGTTTGTGAAGGATGTGCTAAAGGCAAGCATGCAAGGGAATGATTCCCAAAGGGAAATTCATGGAGGGCTCATCACCCATTTCAGCTTGTTCATTCATAAATTTGTGGTCCTATGCAGACTAATAGTTTGGGTAAGTCATCATATTTCATCACTTTTATTGATGATTACTTAATAAATTTTTGGGTATAATTTTTTAAGGCCAAAAGTGAAGCCCTGGATACATTCAAGAAGTTCAAAGCACTTGTAGAAAATGAGAAACATTGGAAGATAAAAATAATTCACACTGGCCGTGGAGGAGAATTTTGCTCAAAATATTTCTAGAGTTATTGTGATATGAATGGCATCAAGAGGCAACATACTACAACATACACACCCCAACAAAATGGCGTACCTTAAAGGAAGAATCACATTGTGGTTGAAATGGCAAGGTACATGTTACAAACTAAGTGATTGAGAAATTCTCATTGGGGAGATGCAATTGCTATAGCAGTGTACATCCTCAATGGTAGCCCCACCAGTGCACTAGAGAATATGACTCCTTATGAAGCTTGGTATTTAAAAAAGCATAATGTTAATCATTTTAAAGGTTTTGGTTTTTTGGCTTATGTGTATGTACCTTATCAAAATAGAAAAAAAATAGATGCAAAGAGTGAGTCATTTTCATTGGGTATAGTGAGACAAGCAAGGCTTCTAAGTTGTACAATCCCCTCACTAACAAGCTTATTGTATCAAGAGATGTAATTTTTTATGAAGGGGGAGTTTATGGTCATCAAAAAAGCCATGTTGAGAAGAAAAAATCTGTTTTGAATGATGATATAATTGATTATATAGAGCAGCCAACTAATGATTTTGTATCCAGTGGTTTAACTCCACCAAGCAGCCCTTCATCAATTTCTTCAGCATCAAGTTCAAGTCCAACTTCTTCTCCAAGTTCTACAACGAAGGTAAAGAGATTGAGTGATATATATCAAAGGATTGCAAATTAGGCACGTGAAGAAAATCCAATAGGTGAGACAACAAAGTTTTCTTTATTAGCCAAGGCTGATTTTGAACCATCATGTTTTGAAGATGCATGTACTAATGAGATTTGGGTGAAAGCTATGCAGGAAGAGATGGATTCCATTCACAGAAATGACACTTGGGAATTGATAGAGATTCCACATGAGAAGAAAAATATTGGCATCAAATGGGTCTACAAGACCAAATTTAACAGTGATGGGACTGTTGAAAGACACAAGGAAAGATTAGTTTCCAAAGGATTCACACAAAAGTATGTTATTGAATATGAAGAGAAATTTGCACCAGTAGCAAGATAAGAGACCATTATAATGCTGATTTCATTAGCAACTCAAAAAAGGTGGATCGTACATCATATGGACGTGAAAAGTGCCTTCTTGAATGGGTACTTAAAAGAGGAAGTATATGTGGATCAGCCACAAGGTTTTGAAGTGGAAGGAAAAAATAATAATCTCTACAAGTTGAAGAAGGCTTTGTATGCTCTCAACCAAGCACCAAGAGCATGGTATGCTAGGATTGATGGATACTTTCAGGAAAAAGGCTTCCAGAGGAGAAAGAATTATCCTACCCTTTACTACAAACAAAAAGGTATTAATATTTTGATCATAATTTTTTATGTTGATGATCTATTGTATATGGGTAGTAGTTCCAAATTGAATCATGAGTTCAAATTTTCTATGATGAATGAATTTGAGATGAAAGATCTAGATCTGATGAAATATTTTTTAGCAATAGAGGTTTATCAAAGTAAGGATGAATTTTTCATTTTCTAGACAATGTATGCAGATGATATGTTAAAGAAATTTGATATGTTTGATTGTAATTGATTCCCTACTCCAAGTGCGCATGGAGTTGTATTATGTAGAGATGATGGTGCTGATTTAGTCGATGAGACAACTTACAGAAGTATTGTGGAGAGCTTGATGTTTCTAACCCACACAAGACCTGATATTGCAATTCCAGTTTCACTTTTTTCAAGGCATCTGACAAATCCATTAGAAATACTTATGAAGGCAGCCAAGAGAATATTAAGGTATGCGAAAGACACTCTAAATTTTGATATTCATTACTACTCTACTGAAAAGTTCAATCTGTTGGATTTAGTGATTCAAATTGGGGAGGTAGTGTGGATGACCGTAAGTCCACATATGGAAATTATTTCATTTCTGGTTCTAGCTATATTACTTGGAGCTCAAGAAAAAAAGTTATTGTTGCCCTCTCATCCACAGAAGCAGAGTATGTTGCAATTACTTCAGCAGGTACACAAGCTCCTTGGCTCTGAAAATTTTTGGAATAAATTGGGGAGAAGAAAATTCAGCCTACAAGGATTAATTGTGATAATGTGAGTGCCATCAAGCTAGCAAAGAATCCAGTTCATCATAGCAGGACAAAGCATTTTGATAGGAAATATCACTTCATTCGGGATTTGGTGCAGAAGAATGATGTTGAATTAAAGCACATAAATACTAAGCATCAACTAGTAGATATCTTCAGCAAAGCAGTTGGATCAGTTTTTGACACTAAGAGATAAGCTAGTAATCCCTCATTAAGAATTAAGGGGGAGTGTTGAGAATAATACTTAAATCTTTCCATGTAATTCCTAACATTAGCCAGCAGATTTTGTTATTCTCTATTATTAAAAATTAATGCAGCGAATTATTAGGATTGCCAGTGCTTAGAAGTTCAGAATGAATAATTAGTAGTTGATAAATAATACAATTAGTAATATTTTTATTATATAATAATGTATAAACATACATGATTAAATGTGATATTTACAAGTTGAGCAGTGATCTCATCTGTGTTTTTTTTTCATTGTCTCTCATTGTTTTTTTATATGTCACAATTATTCTAGTTTATTATTTCTCTTAAAGAGCAGTGGCCATTTCAGATTCTACAGCTTGAGAGCCGGTGTTGGTGCATAAAGCTGCAACAAAATATCAATGGAAATATCATTGAATAGAGGTTGATTGATCAACATGTCGTCACTTGAAGAAAATGCGTGCATAGTTTGTAACTAGTTCTCATAAGTTCTTCCTTGGACTTGGTGTGAAGAAATTTTGATGGTTGCATAAACAATTCCTCGATTCATTTCATTTCAATGAATTATTTTAGCAGTCCCTTTTGACCTCCTCTTCCCAAATGTTTTGATCTGGTGGCTAATCAGTCGTCACTATCTTGGGAGGTTGTATTATTTGAAAAGAGTAGTATTGGTTGTTGATTATTATTCAGGTAGACCGAGTTGAAAAGAGTCTTCCAAATTTGAATCCAAGGCTTAAGTTACTATTAGTAATTCATTGAAATTGATAGAAATTTTGTTGTAGAGCATGAACCAGGAAACTAACTCATGCTAGAAACTTTGATTTTGATCCACAGGTATGGAGATGGAACTATCATTTTCTTCCATTCATTCTCATTTTTTTTTTTAAGAGAAACATTAACCAGAGTTCGAATAAGATTGACTGGAAATAGAGCTTTAAATCTAGTCTGCATTGCAGTTTTTGATAAAAAAAATGAAACTTATATTTTCGTAAAAAAAAGGAGTCTTAGTCATTCTTTCAGGTGATTGGAAGTAATTTTTTTGGGGACACATTATTGCATTGTTGTAAAAGAGGATTATGGAAATAATATTTTTTTGAGGCTAATTTATCATGATTTTTTAATAGTCTATTTAGCACTCATTATATCAGGTTATGCTCACAAGGATGAAGAATTTATATTGAAACTAGTGAAATGAATCACATAGCGTTAATCATCACTTATGGGGCTTCCATAGAGAAATTTATGTGAGGTCAGCCATCCTAGATTGCCTCTAGCTCAAGCATTAACTGTTGATTTTTTTGGGCCCAAATTAAGGTATGATTCTCACCCTATAAATACTTCAAATTATGTTATAATTTAGGGGGAAGACCTCTTCATATTAACAATAAAGAATAAAAGATGATGAAAATGGGAACAATCAGACTAATGATGAAAAGGATTTTTTTATAATAGAAAATTGACTTCTCTTATCTCCACATGCAGGAAAGAAGAATGCCTAGACCAATAGGAAATGGAAGCCAACCAACGGACATGAGCATATGAAATGCTATTAATTCCAGTGGCCAGTAGAAGGCAAACAGATGAATCTGAGTCCAAGAACTCAAATGACAGCCACATGTAGTGGGCTGTCGTTTGGGAAATAGTTTCAAAAATTTTGAAATCACCTTTAAAAGGGCAAAGGATGGAGTAGAAGGGGATTTGGAAACAAGATAAGAAATTCATTCTGTAATATACAAATTAGAAATAGTCTGTCTAATTGTGTTTTTGTAACATCACTGGATGTAATATAGAGCTTTGAATAATCATATTTTGCATTTTTTATAGTGCTAAGGCTTTTCGTGGTCTGGGCCCAACCTTTGGAAGCTCCACGAAAGTTTTCATACTCTGTGTAGTTAGAGAACCAATGCTTATGAATCTGATGCAGTTGTAACGTATCTTTCTGTTCAATACAAATACATTTCTCTTTATTCATGATTGTTATATACTACGTTATTAAAGTAGGACAAGTACAATCGTATTTTCCGACTTACGACAATGTTTTGTTATCAATATATAGTTCCAGTTCCTTGAATATAATTTCATTTGAAGTATAGATCATAGAATAAGCTGATTTTAGCATTATATGTCTTTATGAATTGTGTTCTCTTTATAGCATAACGAAGCGTTCAACCATCGATCAATGTTGATTAATAAAGAGAACTCCATTGAAAAATTACTTAATTACTCGTTGTATGAGTTATTTAATTCGCTTCAGTCATACAACTGTTTTATTATTGTCTACCTTAGTTATCTTTCTGTTCCATTACTGCACAACTAGTTATACTATTGTTCCATGATTGCTTAGTTAGCTAGACTTTTGATTCAATTCGATTTCATTACTGTTCAACTTAGTTATCTTTCTGTTCCATTACTGTGCAACTAGTTATACTATTGTTCCATTATTCCTTAGTTAGATAGACTGTTGATTCAATTTGATTCCATTACTGATTAGCTTAGTTAGACTATTGTTCCATTTAGTTCCATTGCTATTCAGTTGATTGTCAAATTCAATTCAATGTCTTCTTGGTTTATCTAGATTCTTTTTCAGAGTAGTTAAGTTGTTGTTTCATTCCACTAGAGAAACACAATTTTTTGTTTCTCAATCCTAGGTTAAAAACCTATCCAGGTCACCCCGCATAGGATAAGTAAGTTCAGGAAGTTAGTAAATTCTTCCTCATAATTGAAAAGGAACATCTGTTAGACAAACTGACTCACATATCTTGTGCCGACACTCTTGGAATAAAAAGACTTACCCCGGGTTGATAATTAAATGAGGAAGCACTAGAGTTGTCAATAAAAATTAACCCCTTTTAGCGCCAACATTTTGGCACCGTTTCAGGGGAGAGTGTTAAGATTCATCTCCCTTATTAATATTTCTCCATTGCTATGAATAATTGGGTATCGAAAAAAACAGGTAAGAACCTGTGTACCGGCAAGCAACATGCTTTCCCTTCAGCCAAATCACCAGCAAGTTATATAAAGAACCATAGGATAGGTGCTCTTGTTTTATGCCTAGTAAGAAGAATATAGAAACAATCTGAAATCATTCGCAACCATCCTCACAACCGAAATGACCGATGATCCTTGGGAGAACAACACATATAGACGAAATCAATAGGAAAGCTGAATCTCAGGCATCTATAGGAACCAGAATTGTTTCCATTCAAAGTCCTAATGCAATCCCTCATGCAGCAGCCTTACCATATATAGCCTGCGCCGATATTCACTATGAGACAAAGGGGTTTGAGCAAAGCTTGCAGACTGTCATTCATAGAGACACTGACCCTTCAAAAGAGGGAGGCTCTTACAACCTACAAGTAGGAGGGGGAGAAACTACTGGAGGAATTCACATAGAGATATCAGAACCTAAGTCCCCTAAAGAAGTGATTGAAATAGAAGTTCTTAGAATCCCATATCAGGTAAGTTTTGTAAAACTATCACTGCATTCACCTCCCAAGTGTATTAAAATATCTCTTCCAGAAAAAGAAGTTCCCGAAGGTTTCCGACGCCTCTTTTATCAAATGGAAAATAATAAAAATCAGAATCAGAGGCAAGCATCAACATTAGAGTACACTATTATTGATCATGCTTCCTATGCCCCTATGAAATCCATTACCTTACACAACATCCCCACCTTCCATTGGTTAACCATAGAAGATCCTGATGCATTCCTATCTGAATTTGATGTCTTATGCAGAGGATATGAATACACCACCGATCCCCAGAACCTAAAATGATTTCCCTCTGCCTTAAAAGAGACTGCACTCCGCTAGTTCATGGGATTAGGAGGGGCAAATATAAACAACTGGGACCGACTGAAGAATACTTTTCTTACCAAATACCAAGACTATTGTCGAACCCAAGATCTAAAATATGAAATCTTTAACATGTCTGCAAAAATACAATGAAACATTAGAGGAATACGTAGAAAGATTTCAATACAATTTACAAATATCCTCATATACCACATTATCCAAGGACATTTTAAAAGCCACAATGCTTAAAGTGATGAAGGATGACTGGGTTGAAATAATTAACATAATGGGGAAGGGATAAATTTATCAAGAAGAATATGACGAGATTATCTCCTTATGTGTTAGATGTTCCCAGGGTAGTTCACACGATAGACATGTTGGGCGTGATTCTATGAAGAAGGAACTTAAGCAGACCAATGGAAATGTAACTAGAGCAGAATTTGGAAATATGTTAGAAAATTTCAAAACTAACATCTTTGGTATTTTGACAACGCAACTTGATGTTTTAAAAGCCAATTAAAAACAAGCTATAGCCAAACGAAACCTAGCCATCTTTTGTCAAAGATGTTGGAAGAAGCACAACCAAAGGGAGTGTCTATTAGACATGGTCCATACTTGTGCTAGCTACACTAAGGATCATGTTACAGGTCAGTGTCCTTCACTTCCCAGGATGAAATCTATCTACAAGGAAGCAGAAGAAGAAATAGGGCCAATCTATTTAATGAATCAGCATCGGCAACGGCAAGCATGACCTGGCATACCACAAGACCTACCTCAATACTTCATGTTGCTGCAGTTTAGCCAGAAAAACCCGGAAACAAATTGGTAGACTCAAAACCCCTTCCCAACTTGGCCAAACCAAGAATTTCCTATGCGACCTTGGCCTATGCAGCCTCCACTAGGGAGTAATTGGAAAAGCTTCCCTAGTTCTCCCCCTTATTGGCAAAATGTCCCGTATCAAAACCAATGGCCAACCCCTCCTACTCAAAACACCAATTGGAACTGGTAGTGACCTACGGGGATGGGAAATATTAATAGGAGTGAGAACCCAAAAATTTCTAGCTCCCTATCAGGTTCACAATAACCAACAGCCTGCCATACACCAACAATTTCCAGCGCAACCCAATCCTAACCCCAATAATAGACAGGTTCAACTAATTCAGATCATAGAGGATCCAAAACCCAATGCCGAACAGAAATAGTGCAACGAGTTGAGGTTAAGATCAAGACATAACATATTACTTATGGAGGCCACAACTCCACCTCAGTCCCAATTTGAAACATCCACAGAGCCTAGCTCAACGAATAAAATAGAAACAGGTAAAGATAAGGAAACAATTTATCAACAATGACCTGAAGAACTTAGAATGACTTCACCTCCATTTCCTAAGAGATTAAACCTACCTAGACCTATAATCACCCCAGATTTTGACATCCTAGGGGAATTAAGAAACCTTTGTATTAAAATTCCTCTTCTCCAGGCCATCCAAGAAATTCCCATATATGCAAAGACAATCAAAGAATTATGTGGGAAAAAAAATTAATAAAACAATGGTTGCACCTATCGTTCATGTGGTAGGGACACTATCTGACTTGCTGTTAGGTAGGGAATCACCTGTAAAATATGAAGACCTAGGAAACCCCATTGTAACTGTGCAAATTTCTAGACACTCGTTTCCAAACACATTGGTCGACCTATGGGCAACCATTAAAATCCTAACTATGAGAGATTGCAAAAAACTGGGCATATCAGTCTTAGAACCTATGGCCACACTTCTGGAACTAGCTGACAGGTCTATTATCAGACTGGAAGGTATAGTGCAAGACATCATGGTCTCGTGGTCTCATGAGAATAACTAGCTGATTTTTTAGTCATTAATCCAAAAAGAG
Organism: Pinus albicaulis; assembly: GCA_034641835.2. NCBI lineage: Eukaryota > Viridiplantae > Streptophyta > Pinopsida > Pinales > Pinaceae > Pinus > Pinus albicaulis. The sequence goes on along the minus strand of CM076580.1, from coordinate 38,702,778 downwards.
GGATGGAAGGGCACCCATTGATTCTTGGGCAGCCTTGGCTAGCCATATCATATGCTTACATAGGCTGTCGAGCAGGTAGCATGACTATCACTAGAGGCAAATCTGTAAAAAATATCATTATTTATCTGCCTACCAAACCAAGTCTGCCGACGATAAAAATTCACAAACACCCAGATACATATTAGGAGAAAAACATCCGTCGACCTCTGACATTAGAAGAATCCCTCGACTTCAAGGATCAAACTAAATATTATGTGATTAATAACGTTATGAATCAGCCACCCAAGCCTGAAAATTTAAAGTGCCAAATGATGAAAAAAGTCCTCAAACATGAAGGTCAAAAGGACCCTGTGGCGGACTTTGAGACTCAACATAACTCCACAACCATTGTTCGTAACAGTATACCTATTGAGATTGAACCAGGAAAGGTTATGAATATTAACAACAACTTGGATGACAACCAAAAGAAAAAACTCATAAAATTCCTCCAGAAGCACCAAGGTGCATTTTTGTGGGATTACCAAGATATGAAGCGATTGGACCCACAACTATGCACGCACCACATCTATACTGATAGGGAAACACACCCCATTAGAAAACCCCAACGAATACTAAACCCACATTTAAAAGAGATTGTAAGAGAAGAGCTGCAAAAATTGTTAGATGTAAATTTCATTTATCCTATCTCAGATAGCAAATGGGTCTCCCCATTGGTGGTCGTCCCTAAAAATAATGGGAAGTGGAGAATCTGCATAGATTACAGAGAATTAAATAAAGCAACTCGGAAATATCATTTCCCCCTTCCCTTCATTAACCAAGTCCTTGACACATTAGCTAGAAAATTATTCTTCTCTTTCCTTGATGGATTCAGCCGATACAATCAAATCCAGATAGATCCCGAAGACCAAGATAAGAGAACCTTTACCTGCCCATGGGGCACTTTCGCTTAGATATTTTTATCCTTTCGATTATGTGATGCCCTAGAAACATTTCAAAGAGCCATAATTAGCATTTTTTCTGACTTAATAAATGAAGGACTTGAAATTTATATGGATTATTTTACACCGTATGGGGAAGACTTTCATCAAGTGCTAGAAACGTTAAACAAAGTGTTAGAACGATGTATTGCTACCAGAATATGTCCAAGCAATGAAAAATTCCACATGATGATGATTGAGGAGGTAATCCTGTGTCACTACATTTCTACAGCTAGAATACAGGTCGACCGGGCTAAAATAGAGGTAATCATTCTATTGGCCACACCTTGTACACAAACAGAGGTACGCAGTTTCCTGGGATATGTAGGATATTATCACAGATTTATAAAAAAAAATCAGAGGTAGCTACACCTCTGTATCCATTGATTGGGAATGTTGAATTCCATTAGACTAAAAAATGCACGGGGGCGTCACCGATAAAGCAATATTATATCACGTGTGTTCATATTCGGGTAAATTTTTTTTTAAAAACCCAAAACATTATAATGGACATATAACTATGGGTTAGAGGTTTTTTTTTTATTACATAGGGAATATAAATATTTTAGGGTATTTATTATTGATTTATTTGGCCAAATGGCTTGTTGTGCAGGCATGTCAAAAATAAAAATAGCGCATCCTACATTTTTGCCATTCGGGCACATTCCATTGCATAGGACGATTTCCATTTGCATTCGATTCAGATTTAGCATAGGCCTCCATTGGCATTTGATTCATCATAGATTTAGCAGAGGCCGACCATGAGTTTTTCCATTGCAGCACATTCAATTCAGCACATTGCCATTCAATTCAGCAGAGATTCAGCGGGCCGCACCATTTCCATTCGATTCAACAAAGATTTAGCAGAGGCTGACCATTTCCATTCGATTCAGCAAAGGCAGATGGGCATTGTAGACATCAGAAGTGGACAGGCACCATTGTAGACAGCAGAGGCAGACGGACTAGGGTTTAAACAGGAGGCGGACAAATTTGAGATTCGCAAGCCAACTCTCTTGTCTCTATTGTAGCTGATGGTGATATCCACTGGTAATTTACTTCATATAAGATATCTCTCTAATAATAAATACAGATTGCTATTTGCATATACCTATTATTGGTATCTCTCGCATATAATAGGCACTATTTTTTGCATCTTGCTCTATTCTCAGACCTGCACAGGAAAGCTTAAGAAATTCCTATATATGTGTTTCTATTTACTAGACCTAAATGCTAGTTCTAAGGTCCCTGCGATTTTTTCTTTTAACTTGATAACTTCTAACCAAAGAGCTTATAAGTTGAAAATAAAATTGGGTTGTTGTCCTGATCAGTGGGAATTTACTAGAACTAACCCAGGTTGTATTCCTAGCTCTCTCTATAATGGCTTACATGAGGGTCCTGTTGTATGAGTAGGGCTACCCTAACTAATGGTATGGGTAGGGCTTCCCTAACTAATGGGCTTTTACAAATCATCCCCTACATTTTTTTGTGGGGGAGTGCCAAGGATGACAGAGATCACTATGAAAAAAATGGCTTTTATGACTCACCCCTACCCTTTTGTGGGGGAGTGCCAAGGATGACAGAGATCACTATGAACAAAATGGATTTTACGACTCACCCCTACCCTTTTGTGGGGAGTGCCAAGGATCACTGAGATCACTATGAACAAAATGGCTAAAGGTGAAATTTTAGGCCTCGGCCCTAGGGAAAGGAGATATTTGCCATCTGAAACCCCCTTGCAGGGATACACCCACCTTACCCTTTTGGGTTTTTCAGTGTTCGTTCCTACTGGGTTTTAAACTTGTGAGATAGCCTTGAAGCATCAATGTATGTCCTTGTGGATTTTGAACTTGTGGCATAGCTCGATAGCATTAGTTCATATAACCAGAGATGATCAGAATCATAGGCTCTTAACTCACAAAGAGAACGTGATCACCAAAGTGTTTGAGCCATAAGTTTATGTAGCTCAATATCTATGTGCATGAGTGTTTGACATTAGCATAACTCAAGGATTAGCATAGAGGATTGGTCCTAAAGGTTTTAGTGAAATTTCGTCATTTCCTCACAGATTTTCTATATATACTGAGTTCATTTGAAGTTAAAAACCCTAGTATGTTAAGAACTACATGAATACGGTTAGCAGTGTAGTCAATATTTCTTTAAAATCCAGTGTGAATATTATTAGGCTCATACAAATGTTTGGAGGAATTTAATGTCGGTCGATTCATGGGGCTACTATTTTGTAGGGGCTTTGTTTGGATTCTCACAACTGAAAGTGTTGGAGGTTGGTTTATCAGCTTCAAGGAAGCTTATGGAAAAATAATCAAATAACTCTAGTTCTATAGTAGATTCTAGTTCAGGGAGAAACAAAACTACTGACAGTGCCCCTGCCCCTTCTTTGAAAGGAAACATCACTAGTACAAGCTCAGAAAAGACCATTTCCATAACCATAAAAGTGCCTACAAATAGTACGACTATAGTAAGTGCCACATCAGGTCAGAGTTGGTGTGAAGCCATCAGCAGTATAGTTGATTCAAGGTTGCAGACTGCCATGGATTATGCCTGTGGACTTGGAGGAGCAGACTGTGGACAAATCCAGTAAGGAGGCTCTTGTTTTATTCTTGACAGTGTCTTTTCTCATGCTTCATATGCTTTTAACAGTTACTACCAAAAGAATGGGATGGCACCAGGAACCTGTGATTTTGCAAGTACTGCAGTAATCACTACTACAGATCCAAGTAAGTGACACTTTAACTATTTTCATTATTATTTTCTTTAGAATTTTCTTCCTATAAGTAGGTAGCATTTTTTAGGGGAACACTTTAAGTGGGTAGGTTCCAGAAATGGTATTTTCCAATGTGGTTTTAAACCTTTGACCATGTCAATGGCTCTTTCCTTGGTGCTGAAAAAGCCCTGTAATTAGGATCAAATACAACATACGATAGCCCTAACCAATTTTTTTAATAATGAAAAACTAATCCCTGAGTGTAATTTTAAAAAACTCAAGGTGGAAAGGCAGTTAAGCGTCAGTGCAAAATTATTTCTACATAATCTAGGAAGTTATTGATCTCACCACCTCGTATTCCATCTGTCGCAAGTATGAGTTAAGTTTTCTGGAGTTGTTATCGTTTTCCACCCTTATGATCAAGTTCAACATAGTAGTGTGGATTTCTATCTCCACTACTCCCTTCCTCAAGCTGCACCTTTTCCAACACTGCCCTCAACTGTTGGCTTCTCTACTATTGAGCTTCTTTCCCTTGTATGATGGACACCCTTAACAAACATATCTAGAAGTGTATGTTTCTATCTTCATCAGCTAGTTGAAAATAGAGCAAGATGTGGAACCTTATTTAATTTGTATAATGCTAACAAATCTCCTTCTTCTTATGTATGTAAAATAGAGGATTCCTCGGGGCAAGGAGGTCAGTCTATAGCATAGATCTTATTATGCAAATAATTCACCTTCATATAAATTCATTGGAGTTGTCCTAAAGCATATGTGAAGTATACTTTGTGTGTTTGTGTATATATATATATATAGGATCTGACAGAGCTATTTAGGAAACCTTGATTTGAAATTTGAAGGTTGTGCTATGAAATTTCCTTCGGTCTACTAGCATTTATACCATTAGCAGTATAGCTGATTCAAGGTTGCAGACTGCCCTGGATTATGCTTCTGGACATGGAGGAGCATACTCTCGACAAATCCAACAAGGAGGCTCTTGTTTTATTCCTGACAATGTCTTTTCTCATGCTTCATATGCTTTTAATAGTTACTACCAAAAGAATGGGATGGCACCAGGAACATGTGATTTTGCAAGTACTACAGTAATCACTACTACAAATCCAAGTAAGTGGCACTTTAACTATTGTCATCATTATTTTCTTTAGAATTTTCTTCCTGTAAGTAGGTAGCATTTTTTCGGGGAACACTTTAAGTGGGTAGGTTCTGGAAATTGTATTTTCCAATGTGGTTTTGAACCTTTGGCCATGTCAATGGCTCTTTCCTTGGTGCTAAAAAATCCCTATAATTAGGATCAAATACAACATATGATAGCCCTAACCAATCTCTTTAATAATGAAAAAGCAATCCCTGAGTGTAATTTAAAAAAAAAACAAGGTGGAAAGGCACTTAAGCGTCAGTGAAAAATGCTCTCTACATAATCTAGGAATTTATTAATCTCACCACCTCATATTCCATCTGTCGCAAGTATGAGTTAAGTTTTTTGGAGTTGTTCTCGTTTTCCACCCTTATGATCAAATTCAACATACTAGTGTGGATTGCTATCTCCACCGCTCCCTTCCTCAAGCTGCACTTTGTCCAACACTGCCCTCAACTGATAGCTTCTCTACTATTGAGCTTCTTTCCCTTGTATGATGGACACCCTTAATAGGCATATCTAGAAGTGTATGTTTCTATCTCCATCAGCTAAGTTGAAAACAGAGTAAGATGTGGAGCATTCTTTAATTTGTATCATACTAACAAATCTCCTTCTTCTTATGTATGTAAAATAGAGGGTTCCTTGGGGCAAGGAGGTCAGTCTATAGCATATATCTTATTATGCAAATAATTCACCTTCATATAAATTCATTGGAGTTGTCCTGAAGCATATGTGAAGTATACTTTGTGTGTTTGTGTGTGTACACACACACACACACTCACACACACACACACACACACACATATATATATATATATAGGATCTGACAGAGCTATTTAGGAAATCTTCATTTGAAATCTAAAGGTTGTGCTATGAAATTTCCTTCGGTCTACTAGCATTTATACCATCAGCGGTATAGCTGATTCAAGGTTGCAAGCTCCCCTGGATTATGCATGTGGACATGGAGGAGCAGACTCTGGACAAATCCAGCATGAGTTCTGATATTCTGTTGTGTTGTCTTTTCTGTGCTTTCCATGCTTTTAACAGTTACTACCAAAAGAATGGGATGGCACCAGGAACCTGTGATTTTGCAAGTACTGCAGTAATCACTACTACATATCCAAGTAAGTGGCACTTTAACTATTTTCAACATTATTTTCTTTAGAATTTTCTTCCTGTAAGTAGTTAGCTTTTTTTAGGGGAACACTTTAAGTGGGTAGGTTCTGGAAATGGTATTTTCCAATGTGGTTTTGAACCTTTGACCATGTGAATTGCTCTTTCCTTGGTGCTGAAAAAGCCCTGTAATTAGGATCAAATACAACATATGATAGCCCTAACCAATTTTTTTAATAATGAAAAAGTAATCCCTAAGTGTAATTTTAAAAAAATCAAGGTGGAAAGGTAGTTAAGCGTCAGTGCAAAATGCTCTCTACATAATCTAGGAAGTTATTGATCTCACCACCTCATATTCCATCTGTCGCAAGTATGAGTTAAGTTTTCTAGAGTTGTTCTCATTTTCCACCCTTATGATCAAGTTCAACATACTAGTGTGGATTTCTATCTCCACTGCTCCCTTCATCAAGCTGAACTGTTTCCAACACTGCCCTCAACTGATGGCTTCTCTACTATTGAGCTTCTTTCCCTTGTATGATGGACAGCCTTAACAGGCATATCTATAAGTGTATGTTTCTATCTCCATCAGCTAGTTGAAAACAGAGAAAGATGTGGAACCTTCTTTAATTTATATCATACTAACAAATATCCTTCTTCTTATGTATGTAAAATAGAGGGTTCCTTGGGGCAAGGAGGTCAGTCTATAGCATAGATCTTATTATGCAAATAATTCACCTTCATATAAATTCATTGGAGTTGTCCTGAAGCATATGTGAAGTATACTTTGTGTGTTTGTGTGTGTGTGTGTGTGTGTGTATATATATATATATAGGATCTAACAGAGCTATTTAGGAAACCTTCATTTGAAATGTGAAGGTTGTGCTATGAAATTTCCTTTGGTCTACTAGGATTTATAATGATGTGATGGTCTCTCTTTCCCATGAACCATGACTTAAAAGAACAATTCAAAGAAGTGTTACTCAAGCTTTCTAAAGTACACCACCATGGGTTAATTACAAGACTGACACAAGGTTACAGCATGTACAAAGTTACAAACAATCTCATGTTTTTTTTAGACTGTTAAGCAAGGACTTTTGGATTTTAGTGAGTTTGTCCAGAATTCAGATAACCCGGGTCAGGTAGTTGATTGTGCATGTACCTTCATGTGCATGGATTTATAATATTCTTTACTCATGCGGTATCTCTTATATTCCTGTTTTGACCTATTCACTTCTCTGTTCAAGCCAACTAGCCTTCAATGTTGTATTTGCATTGATATTGAACATGCAGAAAATTACTCCATATATCTTGAATTCTTTGGTTTTTTTGACGTTGGGTGCAATATGCTTGTCGTTCATTCAGATGGCGACAAGCCTAAGGGAGTGAATACTGCCAGATACATAGTAGGCTTCATTTGTATTGTTGCAGCTTCTGCAATCTATCGACTGCTTCTTCCATTGATGCAGCTTGTATTCAATGTGGTTATAAAGAAGGAGACCTTTGTAGTGGTTCTGCAGATGCAAATTTTCACATCCATGGTTGCTATTGTGGTATGCATAGTTGGATTTTTTTTTAGTGGGGAGTTCAGAGATATGAAAAAGGAGGCTGAGAAGTTCACAATGGGGATAGTTGCCTATTATATGACACTAACATGGTCTGCAATAGGTTGGCAGGTTTGTTATGTTGGTAGAGTGGGTTTGATATTTTTGGTTTCTTCCTTGTTCTTAAATGTGATTAGCACTCTGGCCCTCCCTAATGAATCTAGCATTGGAGCCAAATCTCTTTCAGGAATTGCTCACATTAAATTAAATAAGATCAAAACAATAAAAATTAAATTAAATGATCAAGACATTTTTCGAGTTAATGAATCAGTTGCTTCCCAGCCTAAGACTGATGTACCAAGGAAAAGATAGTTAAAAACAGAGTACATAATAAGAATTTAGCTCCTGAGACCATTCCATAGGTTGTTGCACCCACTTTACCTCTTGGTCCACTAGTAAGTTTTGATGTTGCACAATAATTATTGAAGGTGAGGATCCTTATTCCTCTAGTTGACTTGTTTAAGATTTTTGGATAGAGATGCACTATTATGCAATCACTAGTTGTGATATCATATGGACCTAATATCATCATCAGACAAGCCTACAAATATTATATAAAACACAGATAAGCATCATTATAAATACTAGCTAAATCTGAAAAAGTGAATGCATATAAAAGACATTTAAAACAGCTAATGGACTAGCTAAGGGAAAGAAATATGAGTGTAGATTCCACGTAGATTCATTGCTATATATTTGGGTATATGCCCATGGAATGGATAGGATATATGCTTTTGTGGTCTTGTTAGAACTTGCAAGTCAAAATCTCCTAAATCTCACAAGCGATTCAAGGTGAGGAACTTGCTTAGATTTGTCGCCTTCAATAAATTTGCTAATTGTTTTGTTATTCTCATTCTTCATATTTGTATCACAAATTAATTTTAAAGTATTTTATGAGCACCATCTTTGCAAAAAAATTGAGGCAAAAGAAAATCAGAAATCAAGAAGGTAAGATAAATCAATGTGTTAGCTGGTAAAGATAAAGGTGTTTTTCAGATCACTACCTTTGGTTAATAAAACACTTTAAGGCTAATGTTTTTGCATAGGAATGATGGGTAATATTCTCTAGAATTTATGAAGATTTCAGATTTCAGATTTTGTAACTTGGTTAGGAAGTGGCTGTGAAATAACTCACATATATATGTACAAAACTAGCATTGGAAAAAATGAGTGAAAATTTACATTTTATATGTATTTTAGCTTCATGCAATTTTTTTTTACAAATTTGTATTATTTCTTCTTTTTCCATACTAATGTATGCATTATATGCCATCAGATGCAAGCAAAGAAGAACATCATCTGTTTTTTTTCAATGTCTTTGGAACATAAGATAAAATGCATTTTGTTTTGGTTCAATTGTGTGGATGTCAAAGACACTTAGATCTTTGATGCTCATCAAAGAATGGCTTAACATTCATGATAGAGGAGAGGTTCATATGAAAAAAATGCTCGAAATGTGATTGATTATTGGTTATGTTTAAGAGAAATGATCTACACTAGCATGCTTTCTAAAATTCATTTATATTTGCTCCACACATGCAGCTTCAGGAAACTACACAATCTTCATTTGGAGAAACTGATGTCAAATTTTAGATAACAAAAAACACTTTGGAGGCCATGTTAAGATCTATGTACTACATAAGAGACCAACTGTCTAATGTTCTAAGTAGATCCAATTATATACTGCAATAAATTTCATAAATTTAGAAGTTAGAACATAATTATTCATATTTGTACAGTGTAGTTTTTATTGGTCTTATTAACTAGTTGATTGAATTGTTAATTTGAATCTACTCCATAGTTTTCTGAGACTTGCCATAATAGGTCTACTTCTACGTGAAATTCTTACAAGACTACTATGTAATGAAATTCCACGTGTTTGTTTTCAGGGTGCAAATTCAAGTGGGTGGCATTGAGGAAGGGCCAGCAATAATGTATTTGAATATAGCAAAATCATTGAATGTATTTGGTATAGATTTTGAGACATGAAAAGTGAGAATTCATTACTTAATGAATATTTCAATGAGTGGGTGGGAAAAAAATTCAATATGAATGGCTAAAAGAGGGAAAGGGACAGCGTTTTACTTGGGCCACTTTCAAGTAATAAGAGTCTCATGAACATTTTAGTGAGTGGGTGGGAAAAAAATTCAATATGAATGGTTAAAAGAGGGAAATGGATAGTGTTGTACTTGGGCCACTTTCATGTAATAAGAGTCTCATGACACTTAATAGTTACTTGAGCTTGAAGTTATGGCTTCTTCCTGTTTTTATAACCAAGGGTTTCCCCTTCTTTTGTAACTCATTACATGATCAATACAATTAACAACCTACATTGTAGAGCTCTTCCTCGATATTATTTGGATGCCTCTAAACATTGTTTTTCCTGTTGTTATTTTCTACTTATTTGGGGTTTATGGTTATTTTATTTCTTCTTGTACTGTTGTAGTTGCAATAGTAGTGCAGCTTTCTATGCATACAAATTGGTTTACGAGCTACAAGGCTTTATCCTGTTGTCATTTTCTACTTATTTGGGGTTTATTGTTATTTTATTTCTTCTTGTACTATTGTAGTTGCAATAGTAGTGCAGCTTGGAATGCATACAAATTGGTTTACGAGCTACAAGGCTGATATTTTGAAAAAAATTCAATATGAATGGCTAAAAGAGGGAAAGGGATAGTTTTTTACTTGGGCCACTTTCATGTAAGAAGAGTCTCCTGACACTTAATAGTTACTTGAGCTTGAAGTTATGGTTTCTTCCTATTTGTATAACCAAGGGTTTCCCCTTCTTTTGTAACTCATTACTTGATCAATACAATTAACAACTTACATTGCAGAGCTCTTCCTCGATATTATTTGGATGCCTCTAAACATTTCTTTTCCTGTTGTCATTTTCTACTTATTTGGGGTTTATTGTTATTTTATTTCTTCTTGTACTATTGTAGTTGCAATAGTAGTGTAGCTTTGTATGCATACAAATTGGTTTATGAGCTATAATGCATTATCATGTTGTCATTTTCTACTTATTTGGGGTTTATTGCTATTTTATTTCTTCTTGTACTATTGTAGTTGCAATAGTAGTGCAGCTTTGTATGCATACAAATTGGTTTACGAGCTACAAGGATGATATTTTGGCAAAATGTAATCAAACTTCGAATGTTGATAAATACAAGGAATCACGAAAAATAATCACTTGGTGATTCTAAATGAAATTTTTTCAGATGACAACTTGCAAGACTAAGGCAAGTCGAGAAAATGATAGAAAGACAAAATGCAATCCCTATGAATTTGAAGGTGATGTCAGAATGCATACATGGATGAGAAAGATAAAATTAGCCTTTAAAGTGCATGACACTCATAAAGAGGAATATAAGTTAAGCATTTACCTTTGCCTATAAGGGTTGATGTAGACAAGGTGTGGATCTTTCAACATTTTTATAGAGGCAATATCCCAAAATGTCAACGAAAAAATCCTAGGATAAAATTTACAATGTTCAACTCATTTTAATGCTCCACATTGAGGCCCTTAGATGGGTAGACCTATATTATGATGTATGCCAATGTTTGTATTTTTTTATTATCTTGTTGGGGCTCAACAAAATTTGATGTGAGGATACTTAATCATGTTTTGTTAGAGTATATGATTATGCAATTGCATGGTTATAATTATGGGTAATGTAATAAATATGTTTAAATTCTCACATATATATGCGATGCATGATGACGCAAGGGAGGGGGGTAATCCATGTTGAAATATGTAACTAGGTTTGGTCTTCATAATCACATATGTAATCATGATTTTATGTATTTGATGTAAAGAGAAACATAAATTTTTTATTATTAAATTCTTGAGGCATGGGCTTCATTCTCAAGAGAAATTTATTTTTAGGTCAAGCACCCGTTGAGTGCTTCTACGACTTGTCATTTGGTCTAAAAGTTACTTGAGTCATTTTCATGTATGGAAGACTCTTTTGGGCATGTTACATATTGTAAACAAAATTTATTTGAGTCAAATCTAGAGTCAAAGACCCTCCAAGGCCTCGTCATAGTGCAAAGAACAAGTTGACCTCTATCAGAGGATAAGTTTTCCTAAAGCTAGCAATTCAACCTAGAAAAGACCTATATATAAGAAATACTTCGATCTCACTTGAAGGACTTACTCCACGTTAATGAAAAAGCCTTAAAGTATACAATTGTCTAGGATTTTGATGTATTGAGTTGTCTAGCTAGATGCCAATAAGTCTTGAGTCTATTTGTGTATCATATATAGCTTGTTCTGAAGCTTATTAACAAATTTAATTTTAGTTGGTTGCTACAAGATTTGATTCTTAAGGCAGTATGGTTGAGCATGGTGATTGATCATTTAATATCGCCACGATGTCTTGACACCTTTGCTGACATAAGAGAACCTTGATTTGAAAATGACATTTATAGTAATCTTGTGGATAGATAATAATGAGACTGTCAGGGGAAGTAATCTATAAACTGTGTGACCTATGTGTCAGTGAGTGACCCTATTTCACATTTTTATACTAATTTTTAATTACAACATGACGGATCTTTATTTTGTCACAATATCTTTGGCATCTGTATAGCAACAATCTTCTCTGCATCTGTATAGCAGCAATCTTCTCTGTGACATGGTGACAATGATCCCCTTTTGTGAACATTGTTGAAGATTCATCTTGAGGTTGTTGAGTATAATTGTTACGGTAATTATGACTGAAGATTCATCTTGAGGTTGTTGAGTATAGCTGTTACAGTAATTATGACTACATCTCCAGTGCTTCCAAATGGGCCTTGAAATTTCTGGTATCATTTTGAAAACCCTTTCTTCTCTTAAGCTAGTGAATATTGGGCTTATTAATTATTCTCCAATCCAATAAAGATAGTGTTGTGACCCCATAATCCCTCCAAATGTGAATTCCCATCTTTGAAAGATGCTTACTGAAAAACTTGGGGGTAGACCTACCTAGCATGTTGATGTTGGGAAGGTTCATAAAACATAGCCACATAATATCATCCATTTGAACTTGGGGGAAACTGTCTACAATGCTTACAAAATATCTTTGATAATTCTAAAAACAAGAAATCTAGTGGTAAGAGCTCTTTAAATCACATTACCAAGGTTAAAAACCATTAATTCCATCCACATGGGTCGTTTCCAAATGATGTCTTAATAAAATATACCATGGGGCTCTCATTAAAACACTTAAATTAAAAATAACTGAGAAAAATGTTTTTTTTTCATTAAAGCAAAGGGAGGGTCTCATAACTATCATCCTCACCTTTCATTTTCTTCTCTACATAACTCTTCAAAAATATAACTTTTGTTGCTCCACCTTAATAAGACACTAGTTTGAGTACATGAGGTTGTAGTTGGATTTTGGAACAAGAAGCTTTCAAAGGGAAGAGGGTCTAAACTTGTGATTGAACACTTTATTTGGTGCAAACATATTCATAAAGATTGATCAATTGATTTTTCATCATCATATAGATCAATTTATATGTCATTTTATAGACATGAACATAATCAATATTCCTAAAACATGGTTGATCTTTGTATGCCTTAGACTATTAAATGCCACAAATCATAGTGAGATGTGCTTGAGTGTGGATTGAGTAATCACATTGTGGGAATACTAATATGCATATCTTATGTATATCACAAGAAGAAAGGTGAATTGTAGAATGCACGTGGGGTCATAAGAGAGGCATAATGTCATTATGCTAAGGATATAAATATTAAGGGGTGTAAAAAATGTTAATGAAAAAACAGATACCTACAATAGCTAGTGAAAGTAGGGGTTTTTTAAATTGGGAAAATGCAATGGGTTAGTATTGGTAGGGGGTTAAATAAAGTGATTTTTAGAGGTATTTTCCAATATGTAGTCAAATTAAGGGTATTTTTTAGTATGCCATGAACACACGTGCTATGCCATAGGTTAATTGAGTGATGCCCCTGTGGAAAAATGTGACACCACTTTTACATACTTGAAGAAGCTGGTCTCAACAACACCAATCTTGGGAGATCCCAACCGGAAACTGCCATTTCACATCTCTTCCAATGCATCTGATACATTAATAAGTGTAGTTCTTGGCCAAGAATAATACCGAAAGCCTTATACTATTTATTATATCAACAAAATCCTTACTCCCCCCAAATTAAATTATACAGTGACCGAGAAATAATTCTTGGCTGTAATTTATGCTATCAGTAAATTCAGGCACTACATAACTGGATATCAAGTGTTCGTATACACTGACCACACTTCTATTAGATATTTAGCCAATAAACCAATCACAAATGGAATAATAACTCGTTGGATACACTTATTGTAGAAATTTGATATAACAATCAAAGACCGTCTAGGGAAGAAAAACGTGGTCGCAGAGTTCCTGTCTAGAGTCCCCAAGACAGAAAAAACACTAATAGTTGACAATAAATTCCTTGTCAAACACATGTTTGCTGTAGCGGTCAAAACACCATGGCATGCAGATGTGGAAAATTATCTGGCAGTGGGGAAGCTACCCAAAAATTTAACGGCGAGAGAACGAAAATTAAATGTACAATGTAACGCAAGATTCTCTTGGATGGGAGGATACCTATTCCGTACAGGGGCCGATATGCACGTACGCAGATGCATAATGGAAGATGAAATATATGAAATCTTATGGGCCTGTCACAATGAAACATGTGGTGACCACTTCGCAAAATGACGCACGGGGAACAAAATGTTGCAATTAGGCTATTACTGGCCTACGATTTTCAAAGATGCAAAGAAGCATGTCAAGGCTTGTGATAGCTGCCAAAGAATAGGCCACCTAGGCCAAGCTGATGAAAGTCCGCTACAACCAGAATTGGTGGTGGAACCATTTGAACGATGGGCGTTGGAATTCATTGGGCCATTCAACCCACCATCAAACCAGAAAGCCCACATATTAGTTTCCATGGATTATGCCACCAAATGGGTGGAAGTAGTGGCCTTGTCAAGAGCCACAGAAGAATTAGTAATTAAGTTTCTCTTTGAACTATTCATATGATACAACTTGCTAAGGGAAGTGGTAACTGATGGGGGGGCACAATTCACAGGCAATAAGATCACATCTACCTTAAGAAATTTCCATATCATTCAAAGAGTTATGTCACCTTACCACCTGCAGGTAAATGGACAGGTCGAAAGAACTAACAAAGTCCTCGAGGAAATCCTCACCATTACAGTAGCAGAACACCACTGGGACTGGGCCACTAGACTACCAGAAGCCTTATGTGCTTATCAAACAACCTGGAAAAATACCACTGGGTATTCACCATATCAGCTATTATTTCAGAGAGAACCTATCATCCCTATTGAGTTCGAAATTAGAACACTGAGAACAACCCAGGAAGTGGGATTGGACTTAACAGACGCTCAAGCTAAAAGACTCCAGCAAATAAATGAACTAGATGAAATGCGACTGCTTGCCCTGCAATGCACAATGATCATTCAACAACAATGATCCAAGTGGCATGACAACCTAATAAAGAGGAAGGCATTTCAAAAAGGAGATTGGGCACTCCTTTATGACTCCTGATTCCAAGACTGTCTAGGAAAAATGCAAACAAGGTGGCTCGGTCCATATGAGATTTAGGAAGTACATAGCAATGGTACCCTCACCTTGACCACCATAGATGGGTCTAACTCAACATTTCAAATTAACGGGCACAGAGTACGCCTCTATCACAAACCTCTCACAAAAGAATCTTTCTCTCAACGGGCATGAAACGATCCTACCATCCAAGTTATGGTACAAGGGGATGACAACCCCACAAAATCAAGTACATGAGAGGTTTGACAACATCACTTGTAAATAATGTACATAATCATTTTGTTTTGTTGTAAATTCTTCCCATTTGCAATCCATTTTCGTTGTAAGATGGTGTTGTTATTGCCATGTCTTTTTTTGTTTTTTCTGTTGAATTCACGGACAGCTATTGTTCAATATTTGAACGGCTGTTGTTCGATTCAATTGAACATTTGGTGAATGTGTCTTTCTTTTTTGTTGTTCAATTCAGAGATGGTTTCCATTCAATCTCTAAATGTCTGCCGCTTGATTAA
This sequence comes from Pinus albicaulis, assembly GCA_034641835.2. NCBI lineage: Eukaryota > Viridiplantae > Streptophyta > Pinopsida > Pinales > Pinaceae > Pinus > Pinus albicaulis. The sequence continues at coordinate 38,687,113 of CM076580.1, read as the reverse complement.
AAAACCATATTCACTATTCTTATTTTCTTGTTCATTTCTGGAACAACTGTTGTTCAATCTTTGAATGGCCGCTAATTCAATCAAAATTGAACAGGAATTTTTTTCATTTTTGTTCAATTTATGAAAAACTGTTGTTCATTTTTTGAATGGCTTCTATTCAGCTGAGCTGAACAAATGTTCATTTGTGTTTTTTAATTTTTTTGTTCAATTCGAGAACAATTGCTGTTCAATTTTTGAACGGTCGCGGTTCAACCAAATTGAACAGCTTTTTGCCGTGTTTTTAATTTTTTTGTTAAATTCGAGAACAAATGCTGTTGAATTTTTGAAAGGTCGCGGTTTAACCAAATTGAACAAATATTTTCCATGTTTTTAATTTTGTTGTTAAATTCGAGAACGACTGTTGTTCAATTTTTGAACGGTCATGGTTCAACCGAATTGAACATCTTTTTGTTGTGCTTTTAATTTTGTTGTTCAATTCGTGGACAACTGCTGTTCAATTTTTGAATGGGAGCAGGTCAACCAAATTGAACAACTTTTTGCCGTGTTTTTAATTTTAATGTTCAATTCTTAGAGAGGTGTTGTTAAGTTTTTGAACAGCTATGGATTCAACCACAATTGAACAACAGTTTCACGTTTTTAAATCTTTTGTTCAATTCCCAAACATTTGATGTTCATTTTTTGGATGGCTTCCGTTCGGATGAACTGAACAGCTATTCACCATTGTCTTTATTATTTTTGTTCAATTCGGGAACAGATGTTGTTCCATCTTTGAACGGATGCTTTTCATTCAAATTAAACAGTCATTTTTTATCGTTTTTTAATGCTGAACAATCTTTAAACAATTGTTGCTCAATGTATTAACAAATGCTATTCGATGAACTTAAATAGCTGTCCTTTTTATAATTGAGTAACTTTCAGTAGTGAATGGCAGTTGGAAGAAAGAGGGAAAATGGTAAAATTACAAATATGATGCCCCTTTGGCACTAATTCTTAAACGGGAAGCTGACAGTATGCACACACGAAATAAATGGCTAAGTCACCCACAATTCAAATATGATATCAAACAATTTAGGAGCTTATGATGATATGTATTTTTTCACTATTCGAGTAATATTTCCCTACAACATGAAGAAATGGAACAAGGGGTATTAATGGTATTAGTTTTTATGCTTCTTTCACCATCCCTCACTCTTAAGGCATCAATGAGCTTCCCTTAACAATCATCATGTATTCATGCAAATCTTTAAGAGGATATGGGGTCTCATTATGAGCTAGCCTACCATGATCATAATGATTTAACAAGTGACATGCCCATTATGGCAACCACACCAGGGTAATGACCTTCTCATCTACTAGAACGATTGGAGGTCTCATCACGAGCTAACCTAATCACTCTATTGCAATTCTAGTGAATGGCATTGTTACTATCTGGCTACCACACTAGCATAGTGACATCCTTATAGATCAAAATGTTACAATTCAAAAGGAAGTAATACATTTATAAGCAAATCTTAAGAGAGGAGAAGGGGTCTCAGCACGAGCTAGCCTATCACGTTCATAAGAGTGTAGTAATTGACATGCCCATTATGGCAACCACACCAGGGTAATGACCTTCTTAGTAAATTTAAGGAGAAGAGGTCTCATCACGAGTCGACCTGATAGCTTTTCCACAACTCTAGTGAGTGGCACCATGGTTACCTGGCCACCATACCAGCATGGTGATCTCTCCACAAAATTAGTAAAACAACTATTCCTACATACGGATCATGGCTCATTTTTCAGGTTAAATAGCAACCCTGTCGAGGCTATGAACGCCTGCTGGCAGCAGTGGATCTCCTTGTGGTATGAAAGAATGCTCCTTTAATAACTAATTGCTGTTATATACACCTTGTCTTCCATTTTTTTCTTTTTTCTTCAACCACAAAGCTATTACTTGAATTAGTAACAATCATGACTTACCATAAGAATAATTAACAAAGATATGTTTACATATTTTGAACTTTGGAATGACAATGAAAATCATTACTTGACTCAGTCTTGCTTCCGTCATAACTTTTCACTTGTGAAAAGACATGAGATCGTAATAATGGCAATGCTTTTTCTCTCGCTTTCCGGTCACTTCCGCACAAGATACAATTATGAAAACTTCTAAATCTGACCCTTTTGCCGCATATGTATTAATTACTCAACCATCGATCCTTCACATGCAGATTTACCAAATTCGTACATTCCCATGTCCGCATTCATAACCAGCCAAATCTCTCTTGTACTTGAGGGCATGGGTGCCCTTTCTTCAAGAGAGGGGGTGTAATTTGCCTTAATTCAGCAAGCATGTGAAATCCCTGCACAAATATCTTCAGACACATTGATAAAGACTACAATTAAGGCATGAAGATTATTTACGAAGACCCACAGTCTCTCTTCAACTTGCAGACAACACCTAGTCAAAAAAATAGATCCAAGAAGAAAAATAATCAGAGGAAAAGAGCATATCTGTTATGGGAGGAAATACCCTTCGAAGCAAGCCTACAAACTTTCCAATTTCAGAGGTGGCGAGTGCCATCCTCTAGCGAGCTAGATGGCTAAAATATGTCCATAGACTACAAGGATCCAACATGAGAATTGCAATCGAATTTCTGCAAAATCTACATGAAGGGAAAACCAGAGTTAACAGCTGAACTATACCAGTTATGGAGGGAATTATCACAGAATTTTTTGGAATACCAACACAAGGGGAAATATGGGAAGAAAAGCATCTCCTCTTGAGAGAAGTAGTAGTGGTATACTAGCACCCAAATGAACCATTGGAACGAAAAACTAGAAGGATTAACCCTGCCTCTTTACACCAGCCATGGCAAGAGCTGGCGGAATTCATCCAGAAGTTTATTACTTGTGAAGGACATCAGGATGTGGTAAAACCTCGACAGCTCAAACTTTTAGTTACAGTCAAACAAAAAATTTCAATTAATATTCCTGCATTTTTGAATTCCATATTGCATGATATTATTGTTCAATTAAGGAAAGTCAGAAGTTGCAAGCAGTGGTTAGTCACTGGGGCTTAATAAAATTACTCATCATTCATGAGCTAGAAAGGAAGCATACATCATGGGATAAATTCATCAACCCACAAGCACATGAACCAGGATTAAACCCTGAGGGAACCGAAATTGAGCCCCCTAGGGTAAATCCTCCAAGAAGAAAAAGAATTCGAACCTCAACATTAGAGCCAAACAAGAAAAAACAGCCTATAACACCCCAGGGAACTTTGAACCCCATGGAGGAAGTAGAACCATCCCATCCACCCTTGCAAGAATTTGAGGAGGAAATGGCCTGACTCCTAGGACAAATAAGGACAAAATATGAATTGAGAAACTCATTGGAAGTAGGGGAGCAAGACGAACTTGTTGATAAAACTAGCATGCCCAGTAGCTCTGGTCACACTTATGTCCTACCTGACCAAGAGGAACCACAATATTATGAGGCTCTGTTCCATATTGATAGTTACGAAGAGTACAGTGATGGACAAGTAGAGGAAAGATTGGAATCATAGGATTATTTAGGTGACACTGTCCTTGTGGAGCAAAGGACACACACACAGACAACCCCTTTGTTACCAGGAGGTAGCATCACTCCTCCTAGTCAGGACCCTCACATTAAGGTCAATTCTGAAGACGTAATTAGAAACACCGTTCTAGACGCTATCCCTGAAAAAGAGAATTCCACTCCCCTATCACCTACTGAAATAAGAATAGGTGAAGGTTTAGATGAGAGGATAAGTGAGAAACTAATAAGGACCTGTAAGAGATTGGAAAAATTGGTGAAATATACAAGGAAACAACTGAAAAAATAAAGAAGGGCCCAGAAGCCAAGGACAGAAACCTCTATTGCAGGAACTCAAATAGAACTAGTAAATACTGTTGAAAGTGAAATAAAAACTAACTTAGCTGACACCATGGAAACTGGAATACAAACCAATTTAATAACCACTACTAAAACTGAAATACAGACCAACCTGGTAGACACCACCGAGGATGAAGTGCAGAAAGAACTGGAAAACATCATCGAAGCCTCCACCAAAACTAAGTAGAAGGTTATAGAAGAAAAAGGTACCCAAACAGAGGAAGCCAATGCCTATGCACATTTAGTAGAGATAGCTGCCAACCAGAGATTACAAAATGAACTAGTGCAAGTGTGGCATGAACTGACATAGTGAAAAAAGGAGGGGGTTCCATTACACGAATATTAGGCACTACAAAATAAGTTCACTGACCTCTCTGTAATAGAAGATGAGACATTCACCTAGCTTAGAGGAGAGCAGGCAAAGGTTAATGTGGTACAAGAGCAGGTAGAGAAAGCTAGGAATAAAATCTCTACAATTTTCTCTCTATATGATGATGTGCTATCATGCACAGCTCCATCAACCAAATATGCCTTGTTCCTAATAGAAGATTATCTACTCTTGAAATTTAAAGTTGCTAGGGCAGGGAATCCCACTACCTTCATGAACATAGAGGATTTTTTCCAATGTTGTAACTATCAGGATGAGAAGGTCCAGTGCCTCTTGTGTGAGCTTTACATGCATAACTTCTTCTTAGAGGAAGACACAGACAACAACCCTAGCCCCTTCATATGGGATGTACAGCTGCAAGCCTTCCTTTCATTTGCTAAAAACCAGATCAGGTGGGCCAAAGACTATGACATATTCTAGAAAAGAGAGCATAGTCTAGATTTATGGGTCAGGGGGAGCCTACAAAACCCTTGCAATTGATCATCCAGCATGAAAACTTCATGAGAAGGCCAGATGTGAGGACTAGGTTGGGACCCATCCTTAAAGATATCATATAAAATGCACAAGAATACTTTGAGGACATTCGTGAAGCGGCCTTAGCAGCAACCAAGCAAAGGTGGATGGCCTCCACAAACAATGTGAATAATAGGGAGCCATTCAACTACATGAATTTCAAGGCTGCTACCTCTAGGCTCCTTTCATACAACAGCCTAGTCTACAGAAACCCTCTCCTCTGGCATCATCCCGAGGATTATAATCACAATTATGAATTACCAAAGGGAGCCACAGGCGCTTCCTTTGTAGTAATGAAATGAAAACAAGGCTTCAGAACATACAACGAAAAGGCCTACCCTACCTACTCCTTAACACAACTACATCTCAATCATCTATTTGCATGAGGACATGCAACTAGGTAAGCAGGGGAGTATGTTGGGCCCAAATCAAGGTATGATTCTCATCCTGCAAATACTTAAAATTATGTTATAATTTCGGGGGAATCCCTCTTCATATTAACAATAAAGAATACAGATCATGAAAATGGGAACAATCAGACTAATGACGAAAATGATGTTTTTATAATAGGAAATTGACTTCTATTATCTCCACATGCAGGAAAGCAGAATTCCTGGACTAATAAGAAATGGAAGCCAACCAATGGACGCGAGCATATGAAATCCTAGTAATTCTAATGGCCGGTAGAAGGAAAACAAACAAATCCCAGTCCAAGAACTCAAACGATAGCCACACGTAGTGGGCTGTCGTTTGGGAAACACTTTCGAAATTTTTGAAATTGACTTTAAAAGGGAAAAGGACAGAGGACAAGGGGAGTAGGAAACAGGACAGGAAATTCATTCTATAATAGACAAATCATAAACAATCTATCTAATTTTTTTTTTGTAACATCACTAGATGTAATATAGAGCTTTGAACAATCATATTTTGAAGTTTTTATAGTGCTAAGGCTTCTGGTGGTCTGGGCCCAACCTCTGGAAGCTCCACACAAGTTTTCATACTCTGTGTAGTTACAGAACCAATGCTTATGAGTCTAATGCAATTGTAATGTATATTTCCATTCAATACAAATACAATTCTCTTTCTTTAGGATTGTTAGAAAATGTGTTCCTAAAGTAGGACAAGTGCAATCATATTTTCTGACTTACGACAATGTTTTTTTTATCAATAGATAGTTCCAATTCCTTTAATATCATTTCATTTGAATTATAGATCATAGAATAAGTTGATTTTAGCATTATCTGTCTTTATGAATTGCGTTCTCTTTCTAGCATAATGAAGCATTCAACCATCGATCAATGTTGATTAATAAAGAGAAGTCCATTGCAAAATTACTTAATTACTTGTTGTACAAGTTATTTAGTTCGCTTCAGTCATACTGTTGTTTCATTACTATCCAGCTTAGTTATCTTTCCATTCCATTACTGCACAGATAGTTATACTGTTGTTCCATTATTGCTTAGTTATCTAGACTGTTGATTCAATTCGATTTCATTACTGTTCAACTTAGTTATCTTTCTGTTCCATTACTACACAGCTAGTATACTGTTGTTCCATTATTGCTTATTTATCTAGACTATTGATTCAATTCGATTCCATTACTGATTAGCTTAGCTAGACTACTATTCCATTCAATTCCATCGTTGTTCAATTGATTTTCAAATTTAATTCAATGTCTGCTTGGTTTATCTAGATTACTGTTTAGATCAATTAAGCTATTGTTTCATTCCCTTAGAGAAACACAAATTCCTCTTGCTCAAACCTAGGTTAAAAACCTATCCAAGTCACCCCCCATAGGATAAGCAAGTTCAGGAAGTTAGTAAATTCTTCCTCATAATTGACAACAAACATCTGTTAGACAAATTGACTCGCGTATATTGTGCCGACACTCTTGGAATAAAAAGACTTACCCTGGGTTGATAATTAAATGAGAAAGCACTAGATTTGTCAATAAAAAGTCACCTCTTTCAGCACCAACAGATTTTTCCCCACAATTAATCCCACTTAGCTTGCTCACCCATTTGCAAAACCTTAGCAAGTATTGTGCCTCATGAAACATTCAATTAGATCTCCCTTCACTCTTTCTATTTAATTATTAAGGGTTTCACAGTGAATTTTTAGGTCCCTTTATTAATAGTGTAGTCCCTTATTGTTGTTAGTGTAGCCCCCTTATTGTTATTGTTGTACCCCTGTAACCCCAATATTGTTAATGTTATGCCCTTACATTCTTATTGTTAGGTCGGCCATGATTATATTTTCACCCCATGGACACCTATATGTAAAAGGAGGTTTTTTCGTTTGTATTATCCAATAATTGTTCATTTATGTAATGCAAAGGAGGTTTCTCCCTCAAACTGGCTTATCTCTAAGGCATTGATCTTCATTTTCTTCTATTTTTGGAGTTGGTTTCATAAAATTTGGTATGAGAGCTTTGGATTCTAGGGTTTTGCTGCTCCAAGTAGGTCATCATTGAATTTTCTCTATAATTTTTTTCCAACAAAGGTTCAGAAGCCAAAGTTTTTATCAAGCAAAGCCAAAATCCTGAGGAATTTTGTGTAACAATCTCAGATCTTGGTTCACAATATTTTTGGAGATATCATCTGTGGAAGTTAGGGTTTTTTTGGGCTCCTGAATTTCATCTCAAATAAGTGATCATGGGAAAATCCTCATAACTCTCTCAGTGAGCATTAGATTGGAATTCTACAAAAAATGGACCCAAGTACATGGACCTTACTTTCATGTATATCAAATTTGGAGCTGAAGAAGAAAACATGGACACATGACACTCCATATAGGTGAGCACTACTCAACGAGTCCATAATAGGGACATTGTGGGAGATTGAGCATAACATTTCCTTGAAGAATCAAAATCAGGCTGGATATGTGTCATTGGAGATAATATTCAGAGGGATACTACCAAACCTCATTTAAGATATTGAAGATCCTAAATCACAGAGATAATTTGGTTTCAATATTGAGCCCCTCAAAAGTAAGAAAAATGTTTGTATTTTTTCTCGAATTGGATAAATCTTGTTTGAAGAATCAATTTGAATTGATTCTAAGGGAATATTGTAGAATAGATATCAGTATTTTGTTCTAAAATCCCCCTAGAAATAATTCAACACCCATTAGGCTTTCATAAGGATCTACTATGAGACATGAAGATGAAGAAATGAAATATGACATATCAAAATTCCAAGAGAAAATGCACCAAATTTCGCTCTCGCAAAGAGAAAAATAAAATAAAATGGAACTTTTTAATAAAGGCATGAAAGCTAAAGTGGATGGTTTGAAGAAAGGCATGGAAGCTAAGATGGATGGTTTGAACAATGGCATGGATGACATGGAAGCTAATATCGATGAAAAATGGAAAACATGAAGAATGATCTAAAAGCAGACATGGAAGGTGGTGTATCTCAAGAAAAAATCCGTTGGATGTGCTAAGGAATAAGTGCTTAAGACATTTTGTAAATGTATGTAACAATTATAATTAAAATGGCCTCTGCTTAACACTTTTGGAATCTGATTATTTAATACACTCAATAATATGATATAATGAAAGCTTTCAACATGCCATAAACTGCTGATATCAGAATGAAATGAAAAGAAGAACTATAAGGAAACTTGAAGTAATATGCTGAGAAACATAATATATTACTTCTAATTTTCAGAGGAAATTCATGGAGAGAGAGGAAGCTCGAAATAATAAGCTGCAAACACTGAATCTATTACTTTAAAGTTTCATCAAGATTTTGTGAAGAAAGAAGAGATGAGGTGAAGGAGCAAAAACTAAGGTTGTTTAACTCTTACTCACAGATGTAATTAAGAGACCAGCTACTACACTACTTCACTTCATTCAAAGAGGAATAAACACATAGCCAAACTGGAAAGATATATCAACATCAACAGTTGCGGGAAACTTGATCCTCTTTCATTTATTTCTTAGAAAATTAAGTACCAAATTAATAATCCTTGAGAGCTCCAAAACTGAGAACCTCTTCTATTTATTTCTATCTACTTAAATAAATCAGAGTGGTTCGTAACTCGTGAAATTATTGAAACTATTCGAATACTTAAGCTGTTAAGATTAATTTTGTAATCATACTTGATAAAACAAATTAAAATTGGAAATATTGTTCATTTTGTTGAATCTAATGTTGCTGATGCGTCCTCCCGAAGTGCTGAGGTGTCCTTTCTGGTTATGATGTGGGGACTGCACAACTCTTTAATGATGCCTTAGTGCCTGAATCTGCCTATGCCCCTATGCTTCAAACATTGTCAATCATATCACCTGCTACCCGACTCTGCCTCTTCTCCTTCGATTTGTGTCGAGTGACTTACCTAATTTTTTTTTCGTGTTCTACATATTTCTTCATAAAATGGTGCATAACCACATAAGCCCAAAGTTGAAATCCTTTATATTTCATCTTGCAACCACATTGCATCTGTGCCAACATCACACTTTGCATTTTTTTGTCTTTAACTTTTCCTTAGCTTTTATATTTTAAAACCAGCGATGTGTGCTATGTGATCGGGTCTGACCTAGCATTGCACGTCGCACTTCGGCGACCTTATCACTTACCTCCCACACCTATCCTTTGAAACTTGCAATTTTTAGTTTGAAATTTAATCTTTGCCATCTATCTCTCCACTCCAGTTCTGTGCTTTGATCCCAGACCATACGTTTTTCCCTTTGCACCTCCTCCAAAACTCTTAAGTGTTTAAGGGAAATGTGCCCTTTCTACGCCTTTGGGAAATTAGTTTTTTTGCTCCATAGTGTAACCCTCCTGAGCTTATCTAGTGTTCTACCGCACTGCTCCCTCCTGGGCTGATGAATGCGCCCGACTCGACCCTGTTCAGCATGTAATGTTCCGAACATGCCGATCAGTCCATCTCTTGAACTATTTTGCACGTGAATGAGCCCGACTCGACCCACCTTCACATCTCATCACATAATGTTAATGTACCAATATATAAATCAAAATTATTCTATTATACACAAAATTTTTCATTTTGTATCATATATGCTTTTTTGGTGTTTCTAAAAATATTTCAAAGGTAAATGAAAATGCGCCACAACATCTGGCTCCACCTAGGGATAGTGATTTTTTCCACGGAAGGACTAAGAACTGAAAATTAGTGCCTTATCCATTGGGCATGGAGTGAAATATTGCTTGGTGACATATGAACAATGATAAATCCGGTATTTACGATGGTGGAATGTTGACTTTGAATGCTAGAAATAATGCTTCAGATACTGCCCGTTCACAGGCAGTTGTATTGTCTCTCCATATAGATATTCCAAAATGAATGTGTTATTTGACCTTTTCTAAGAGATCTTGTATGGACCATACCAGAGACAGTAAAATTTACCATGCTTCCCCTTTTATTCTCGTATGGTGTCCCATCTTAGTACCAAATCTCCTACTTGAAAGAGAACTTCTTTTGCTTTTCTGTCAAATATAGAATTCATCTTTTCCTGATAAGTAATCAAGTTATCCCTGACTTTTTTTATGTTTTTTGTTGATTCAACTATTTTGTTCAATCTTTTTATTAGAGCATTCAGCCCTTCCTGAGCTTCTTGAAGGAAAGTAATCACTGGTTTGGCTAGCTTAGTAGGAAATAGTGTTGGAGTTGCATAAACCAGATCATAGGGAGACTTCCCAGTAGATCTCTTGGTAGTGACTTGAGCGGCCCAATGGAAAAACTTTAACTTCATATCCCAATCCTTTTGATTCTCGGTGATTATTTTCTTCAAGATTTTGACCAATGTCTTATTTCAAGACTCTGCCAATCCATTCCCTTGGGGATGATATGATCTGGAATAAGATAAAATCACATTATATGTTTGACAGAAATTAATGAAATGAGCTAAGTTGAATACCTGAGCATTATCAGTCACAATTGTGACTGGACATTCAAATTTGCTGAAAATGTTTTCCTCCAGAAACTTCATCACCACTTGGTCATTTGCCTTCTTAGTGAGTATTTCTTCAACCCATTTTTTAAAATAATTAGTGGGAGTCAGAATCCACTTGATGGTGGATTTATCTCTCTAATAAAATCCAATCCCCGTTGCCTGAAATGTTCTTTAATAAATACTGGGATGAGAGGTAATGGAGCAAGTTTTTTCTTTTCAACAAACAACTAACACTTCTAACAACTTCTGAAAAAACTATAAACATCTGCAAATATGGTTTTCCAATAGAAGCATGACTTAAGAATTTTATGAGCAGTGGTCTTCCATCTATAATGTCCTCCAAACAAAATTTCATGATATTGTTTGGTGACTTCAATAGATTCTCCTTCAGTCAAACATAACAACAAAATACTAGCAGGATATTTTGAGTATAGCTTCACTTCTAAAATAACATATTGCTGAGACTTGAGCTTGAGAGCTCTGTATTTTGTTCTATTCAGTGAAGTTGGATAGGAAAAGAAACATAGGTAATGCATAATATCTTTATACAAAAAATTTTATTGGATATCTATTTTGAACTTTCTTTGACGCTCTTCATTTACAGCTCCATCCACTAGTGCCAACAAATTAATTCCCAAGGCTTCGAAATTTGTCTTTGTCTAAAACTTCGCTAAACCCTGTCCCTTGACTAGCTTGGTGGGTTTGATGTCCAAATCATACTCTTGGATTTTTTCTATCCACTTCCCCCTTTTCCCTTCAACATCACTTTGGACCAGCATGTCCTTCATAGAAGAATTAGGAATATAAGTAGTTATTTGGGATGGAAACACATAAGTCCTGAAGGCTTTCAGTGCTTTGATCAAAGCATATATTTGTTTCTCCATAATGTTGTATTTGATCTCAACATCTCTAAGAAATTTGCTGAAAAATGTAACTGACTGCTCCTTGTTTTCTTCATTTTTCTGCAACAACACAACAACGATAGTAGTGGGGGATGCACATGAGAATACCTGAAATGATTTTTGATAGTTTGGGCTAGACAAAACTGGGGAATCCTGCAGTGCTTCCTTTATTATAGCAAATGAAACTCTTGCTTCCCTATCCCATTTCACTTCTTCATTTTTCTTCAACATATATGTTATACTTCTCACAATCTTAGCATAATTCGGCTCAGAGCTCCTCAGAAAGCTTATTTTTCGAGGAATCTATGGATATTCTTCTTGCTTTTCAGTAATGGAATAGTCTGAATGGCTTCCACCCTTGTTGGGTAAATATTTACTCCTTGTTTAGAAACTATGTGACCAAATAATTTACCTTCTTCTAAGGAAAATAAATATTTCCTGGGATTTAATGACAAACCAAACTTTCTACACTTCTGAATTTTTTTTTGCAAATTCTCCAAGTGTTCGTCATCGGACCCTCAAAAAACAATTACATCATCCAAATATATAACTTAAAACCTTTCCACCAATGAAGGCTATGTCCATGGCCCTATGAAATGTTGCACCTACGTTCATAAAGCCAAATTTCATCACTACATACATGAAGGTGCCCCAGGGCATAGTGAAAGCAACCTTCTTCTGATCTTTTGTTTTCTACTGCTACCTAATTATACCCATAAAATATGTCAACCATAGACAAACTGTGAGCTCCTCTGACCTTCTGTAAGACATAATCCATTTTCGGCAAAGGATAATTATCGTTTAGAGATGCTCGGTTCAATTTCCTAAAGTCTACACACAGTCTTATCTCTCCATTCTTCTTTCTTATAGGGACCAGATTAGAAACCCAGTCTGAATATCTGAGAGGGACTATAATTTTCACCTACAACAGTTTCTTCACTTTTTTTTCGATTGGAGCTAACAAAAATGGGTTAATTTGTCTGAGCTTTTGTTTGTGTGGTTTGAGTCCTTCCTTCAATGGAATATTATGCTGAATAATGCTTTTGTCATATGTTTTCAGGTCTTCATAAAACTAGGAAAACACATCCATATATTCCTTAAAAAGATCGATGTATATTTATTTGTAGTTTTTGGGAATACCTTTGAACAATTTCACTATTTTGGGCTCCTCTTGAGTTCCCAAATCAAAATCTTCCATCTCTTCTTCTTGATGTGTTTTCTTTGAATCAACAACAACACCATTAGCATCGAATAATATTTCAAGGGGAACCAACCATTTGGGGAGAAAATTATATTTCAATTGGATAATCTTCGATTCACCTATTGACTTCTTAAGGTTTCTTATTTCTGCTTTCTGCTCTGTTTATTCTTCCTCTTTGTCTATCGCACTGTATTCAAGGTTTCCAATCATGGTTAGGAACTAAATTATCTGTTCATCACCGTCAAACGCTTGCCAATGATTCACATTATCACGGATAGAAGGTCTATGCCTATTTCAATGTCATACCTTAACCTTGGATTTATTAGAGTTTCTAAGGTGCTGGCTGCAACTACTGAAGAATCGACAAATCTATTCTCTTCCCTCAGAATATAATGAAGATTGAATGCTTCAAAATAATTTTTTACCAAATCCCACACTTCATTTCTATATGTTCTCAATCTTGGATGCTTGGTTTGATAATGATTTTTAATTTGTCTTATTATCAATTCAAAGTCACCAAAAATTGAAATACATTGAACTCCCATCTGTTTAGAAACATGAAGGCTTCAGATTAATGCCTCATACTTAGCCACATTGTTTGTTGAGTCAAATTCTAGTTTAAAAGAGAAGGGCATGAGGTTACCTTCTAGTGACATCAGCAAGAATCTAGCACTTTCACCCTCTTTGGAGTAGGCACCATCAAAGTAGCACTTCCAAATATTCCTTGAGTGAATCTCATTATTTACAATTGTTGAAGAGATTTTCTTCACTGTGTCTTCAGCAAATTTTGCATCTTCATGCAACATGAAACAAGAAAGGTCTTTTGTTTCTTGATTATAAATGGGGGAATTTCCTACAGCTTTCTTGGAGGTAGTCTTCACAAAACTCGTATCCTTGTACAAGCTCCTTTCTTCCCCATTAAAAAATAGAATGATAGCATAAGTGAAATATAATTTTATTACACCTCCCAAATTTTCTCCCCGAGATCTTGATAGGAGCATTCCAAACCTGGATGGGATGTCAGCAACCACTACATCCATGACTATACTCTTTGTTGGGATTTGTGCCAACTAAACTACTACATATTTAATTAACCCAACACATTTCACCCTTTTGGAATCAAATGAATATAGATTCCTATAACATTTGGTAACCTACAAGTTAAGTTCCTTCATAATAGAAAATGGCATGAGATTATGGGACACTCCTGATTCCAACATGCAATTATGTAGAGTATAATAATGAAGAAACATAGAAATATAGAAGGGTGGAATAGAGGGATCTATTTCTTCTACATGAGGACCAAAGGTGACCAATGGATTTTCTTCTTGTAAGTTCATTGTGTCACTTATGTCTTGCACCAGTGTGAGATTAATAAATTCTAAAATTTCTTTCTTGTAAGCTAGTATTTTGGCTAATTCTACAAGAGGCACCTGAATTTTGACCTTCTCCAAATATTTTGTCAAATTGAAAGCATGAGTTTGCTTAACGTTATTTTCAGGTTCATCTTCACTCTTTCTAGAATTTTATGGTTGTTCAGGTATAGGAACAACTCTCTCAAAGGTATTAGTTTCAACTGATTTGTTCTAGGAAGATTCACTCTGCTGCACATTTTTTCTATTAAGTGAATTTACAGGTTGTTTCTTATTACTGAACTGTTTCATAGGGTCCTTTTGTAGTGGAGTTGTCATTGGAGGATAAATGGAACCTTGTTTTTCACTTTGATTATCCTGTACTCTATATCTCTTTCTAGACCTCAAATCATCCTTTTTATGCACTAAATATGTGAATTTCCTATAGTATTCATCCATTTAGTATTGATCTAAAGCAGCTTCAGCTTCAACATATTATCCCTCACAATATTCCTCTTCATCCTCTTCTATTGCATACATAGCAGATACCTGATCCTCGACCTCTCTTCGGTCATCTTTTGCTAGCTCTCTGGGTGCTACTTCTATATACAATAGAGCTTGAACCTGGTCTTGATCTCTTCTTTCCCTATGTAAGATTTGTAGGGGATGTCTTCTAAATTGAGGGTTAAAACCCCTCAATTTTATTGTACTTGCCTTTGGGAGTTTTTATATTCCAATTCCATATTAGCTAGGTTATTTGTCAAATTTTTTATTTCCTTTGTCATATCTTCAATTGTTAGATCTTGTGATGATTCTTCTTTTGCCTTCCCCTTCTCTTCGATTGGATGTTTCCCTTTCACCTTTTGAGCTGCAGTCATATTAGCTTCAATCTCTAAAGAATCTGCCTGTATCTACTCAAGAGTAAGGGCTCTTCTCTCTCTCAATGTAAATCTATAATCAACTTCAAAAGCACCCAAAAAAACTACCTTTTCTCCTTTGGGGGGGGCTTCATCTCTATAGGTAAACCATTGTACAATTTGTTGAATCTTCTTACAAACTTAGAAATGTTTTCATTAGCCTTTATTTTAATTGCATTAGACTATGCCAATGAGTAACCATGATATCTCTTCTCTCCCCATATTTGAGTGAATTTAGTTTCTAACTCTTCCCAGTGATTTATGACATCATTTGGTAAACCTTTAAACCATTTCGTAGCCTCTCCACTTAGATACTACATAAATAGTATCATCACAACATCAAGATGTTCTACATTTAAATTCTTAGAAAACATGAAAAAAAATGGTAAATGTTATTTTGCAGTTACATGATCCTCTCCAGTGAAACAAGGAAGTAAATTGAGGTATTCTTGGGGCATGGAATTCATTGGTTGCGGAAGATTTATTAGTGCATATCTATCCATTAAGAAATTTGGTGCTATGATAGTAACAACTTGGTTAAATTCTCCTTGGGTGGTTGAGGTTGATGAACTTGCTATGAAAGTGAATGAAGGTAGAGGAAAAACTGATATGGGGGTGGGATGATGGACAATAACAGAGGGACCAACAATTATATTTGGTTGAGCTTGAGTGGAGGTAAAAGAAATAGACTCGAAAGAATGTTCTTCTAACTAAGGTTCTTGAAAATAAATGGGTGCAGAAGGAGTATATTGTTACAAGAAAGGGAGTTCCTTAGAAATATCTTCAAAAAAATGGTTATGAGAACTATTGCCAGGAGCGGGAAATGCAGGATCAGGTATTCAAGTAGTTTTGGGTTTCTAAGCCTTTTTAGAAACCAACCTTTTGGGATCTAGAAAAGAAGGGATTATCTATTGTGAGGTAACTAACATTGTGTGAGGCCTTTTGAAAGCTAGAATTTTGAAAATAAAAAACATAGCAGAGTATTTCCTCCTCACTGAACAACCAGGGGAAATAATGTGAAAAACCTACGGAAAATAAACCTTGTTTCTTCATCCCTGGCAATGGTGCAAGAAAATATTGTATATCAAGAAACAATCCCTTGGCTCTGGTAAGGAATCAGTGCTTAAGACATTTTGTAAATGTATGTCACAATTATAATATCAAATGGCCTCTAATTAACACCTTTGGAATCTAATTATTTAATACACTCAATAATATGATATAATGAAAGCTTTCATAATGCCATAAAATGTTGATATCCAAATGAAATGAAAAGAAAAACTATAAAGGAAACATGAAGCTATATGCTGAGAAACAAAATCTATCACTTCAAATTTTCATAGGAAATTCATGGAGAGAGAGGAAACTCAAAATAATATGTTACAAACAAAGAATCTATTATTTTAAAGTTTCATTAGGATTTTTTGAAGAAAGAAGATATGAGGTAAAGGAGCACAAATTAAGGTCATATAACTCTTACTCATGGATGTAATTAAGAGATTGGCTACTACATTACTTCACTTCATTCAAAGAGAAATAAAAACAGAGCAAAAACTGGAAAAATAAATCAATATCAACAATTGCAGGAAACTTGATCTTCTTTCATTTATTTATCAGAAAATTCAGTACCAAATTAACAATCCTCCAAAGATCCAAAACTCGGAACCTATTTTCTTTATTTATATCTACTTAAATAGATCACATTGGTTCGTAACTCCTAAAGTTCTTGAAACTATTCGACTACCTAAACTTTTAAGATTACTTCTGCAATCATACTTGAGAAAACAAATTAAAACTAGAAATATTTTTCGTTTTTCTAAATCTGATGTTGTTGATGCATCTGCCCAAAGTGTCGAGGTGTCATTTATGGTTATGATGCATTGGCTAAACAAATATTTAATGATGCATAAGTGCTTGAATCTGCCTATGCCCCTATGTTTCAAACGCTATGAATGATATCACATGCTACCCGACTCTGCCTCTTGTCCTTTGATCTGCGTCGGGTCACTTACCCAATTTTTTTTTTCGCGTTCTGCCTATTTCTTCATAAAATGGCGCATAACCACATAATCCAAGATTTGAAAACCTTTAGATTTCATCTTGGAACCACATCGCGTCTATGCCAACATTGCACTTTTCATTTTGTCATATTTTACTTTTCCTTAGCATTTATCTTTTAAAACCTACGAGGTGCGCTATGCAATCAGGTCCCACCTAGCATCGCACGTTGCACTTCGGCGAATTTATCAATTAACTCTGGTGCCTATCCTTTGAAACTTGTGCTTTGCAGGCAGTTTTCAATTTAATATTTTCCATCTATCTCTCCACTCAAGTTCTATGCTTTGATCCCCGACTCTTAAGTGTTTAAGGGAAATGTGCCCTTTTTGCACCTTTGGGAAATTAGTTTGTTTGCTCCATTGTGTAACCCTCCTGGGCTTATCTAGTTTTCTACCACACTGGTCCCTCCTGAGCTTGTAAATGAGTTTGACTCGACCTTGTTCATCGTGCAATGTTTTGAACGTGCCCATCGGTCCGACTTTTCAACTGTTCTACACGTGAATGATCCCGACTCAACCCACCTTCACATCTCATCACGTAATTTTAATATGTCAATATATAAATCAAAATTATTTTATGAATTTTTTTTTTTACATTTTCTATCATATATGCTTTTTTGATGTTTTGAAAAAAAATTCAAAGGTAAATTCAAATGAGCCAAAATAGAAGGTTTGACAAAGATTATACAAGAAATGTTTCCTCATGGTGAAAATATTTTAGAGGAAATTCGTGATCAGAACAAAATAAATGTTAATCGTGATTTCATAAAGTCTAATGTTGGATGGAATACCCACCATATTCCAAAGATCGATATGAGGAATTTTGATAGCAAGGATCCACTAACATAGATACTACAAATGGAGCAATGTTTTGATCTCAATACTAGGAAAACCACAGAAACGTTACACATTGCAACTTTATATTTAGAACAAAATAAATTGGTATGGTATCGATGGCTTTTATGCCATAAAGAAATGGTCACTTTCTCAATTTTTACGGAGAAAATGATAGCACATTATGAGGATACAAAGAGAAACACTTTTTTTATCCAGTTGATAAATCTCAAACAAAAGGGTTCAGTGGTGGAGCACATTGAGGACTTCCAAAAATTGAATATAAGGGTAACTGATATTCCAGAGGAACACAGGATTGATGTATTCATAGGGAATTTCAAGGATAACATCCAACATGAGGTTCACATTTGGGAACTTGATTCATTGGAGAAGGCATTCAGGTTGGAAAAAAAAATTAATGTAGAATTATGGCGACAAGGAAGCCTATAATTCACATATATAAAGATGGAAGTGTTGCTACTCCTATACTTCCACAACCTACAAATTTGACACCACAAAAATTGAAAGAAAAAAGAGAAAAAGGGTTTTGCTACAGTTGTGATAGAAAACACACTAAAGGTCATAAGTTTTCCGAGAATATTATTTTACATAGATTGTGAAGAGGAGGAAGAAAATGAACAAGAAACTTTCAAAGAAGAGGATATATACCAGGAACCAACCCTAGAAGAAGAAAAAATGAGTCTGACCATATCGTGTAATGCATTGGAAGTAATTACCACTCCTTAAACTCTCAAGATAGAAGGACATATGAAGAAGAAAAAGGTAATAGAATTGATTGATTCGGGTAGTCCCCATAATTTTATTCATTGTAAGGTATCCAAGGAATTGAATTGTTTCCTATACCCAACACTAGAAAGTTAAGTGATGGTTGCAAATGGAGGAACTATAAATTTCTTTAAAAAATGTCATAATATCAAGCTAACCATGGTGGAATATGCATTGAATAGTCCAATTCTTTCCATTCCAATGGGAGGTGTTGATGTTTTACTAGGAGTACAATGGTTACAATCCTTGGGGATGATAGGTTTTAATTTTCAAGAAATTTTCCTGAATTTGTTTTTGGAAGGAAAGGAAGTCGAATTACTGGGTATCTCATGGAATTTTAGAAACATAATAAGCTCTATTTTCATGAAAAATCTTTTGAAGAGAGAAAAACTTGGCATAGTTTCACAATTATGCTCACTAGAAGTTCTAACATCAAAATCATCTACTTCTCTAGATCTCCAAAAAGTATTGGACAATCATTCTAAGGTGATTGAAACTAAAAAAGGAATCCCACCTATTTTTTATCATGATCGTTCTATTCATTTGGTTCTAGGCAGTGTTCCTCCAAACATCATGCCTTATAGATATCCTTATGTCCAAAAGAGTGAAATTGAACATATGATTACAGAAATGTTAGAGGTTGGTATAATTCAACCTAGTCAAAGTTTTTTCTCTCCTCCATTAGTATTGGTGCATGAGAATGATGGATCATGGAGCATGTGTCTGACTTATAGGGAGCTCAATAAGATCACTATTAAAGATAAATTTCCCATTCCCGTGATTGATGAATTATTGGATGAATTACATGGAGAAATTTATTTGACAAAGTTGGATCCTCATTCAGGATATCATCAAATTAGAATGAATACTAAAGATATTCCGAAAACAACATTTCAAACTCATGAGGGTCATTATGAATTTTTGGTCATGCCTTTTGACCTTACAAATGCACCTTCTGTATTTCAAGGGTTGATGAATTCCATTTTCAAATCTTTTCTTAGAAAATTTGTGCTAGTATTTTTTTATGATATACTAATCTACAGTAGGTCTTGGAAGGATCATTTTCAACTTGTTGACAGGGTGCTCAAACTATTGAGGGAGAACAAATTATATTCAAAAACATCCAAATGTTTCTTTGGAGTACAATAGGTGGAATATCTAGGTCATATTGTATCTCACGAGGGTGTTAAGGTAGACCCTAACAACCATAAAGATGTTGTAAGGATTTATTAGGTTAACAAGGTATTATTGAAAGTTTTTTAAGAAATATGGGAGAGTAATAGAACCTCTAACAACATTATTGAAGAAAGATGCATTTTCATGGACTCCTGAAGCAACTAAGGCCTTTGAACATCTTAAAGAGGCAATGTGCCTAGCACCGGTCTTAGGTACACTAGACTTCAAAAAAACCTTTATTGTGGAATGTGATGCCTCAGGAAATGAAATTGGTGTTTTTTTAATGCAATAAGGAAGACCCATTTCTTTTTAAAGTCATCCAATTACATGAATTGTTTTACAGAAAACTATTTATTAGAAGGAAATGTTATCAATACTACATGCAATAAAGATGTGTCGAACTTACCTAATGGGAAGACACTTCAAGGTAAAAACTTATCATCATAGTCTTAAACACTTTTTGGAAGAAATAATATCTTCAGAAGAGCAACAAAAATATGTCACAAAGATGTTGGGTTATGACTCTGAAATCATCTACATAAAAGGGAAGCTAAATGTTGTTGCATATGCACTCTCAAGAAATAATGAAGAGGTTGAAGGAATGATTTGTGCCAATCATATTATTCAACTAGATTGGATAACTGAAGAAAGGGATTAATGGAATAAGGACAAAGAAGTGTGGACACTTATTCAAAAGTTGCAGCAAGATCCTACTACATATGATACATTTAGTTGGAAAAATGGTTCCTTATGGTACAAATATCACTTATATCCTTGTAAGAATTCCGAACTAAAAATAAAACATTATTTTGGAATGGCACACTTCTCCCTTAGGAGGACACTCAATATTTTTAAAAACTTACCATAGGGTGAAGAAAGAATTTTTTGGGATGGCCTTAAATATGATGTTCAAAAGTTTTGTGGAAGAATGTTTGCTTTTCCAGCAAAATAAAGTTGAGACAATTAAGACCCCGTGTCTTCTACAACCTCTATCCCTTACAAGTAAATGTTGGGAGGATATTTAAATGGAATTTATCACAGGTTTTCCTAAGTCTGAAGGAAATATTTTCATCATGGTGGTAGTTTATAGACTTACCAAGAATGAAAAATTTTGTGCATTATCTCATCCATTTAAAGCAAGTACAGTTGCTACTACATTTATGAAAACAATTCAAAAGCTACACGGAAACCTAAAGATTATTGTAGTCGACGCACATCCCATTTTTACTGGAAGTTTTTGGATGGAATTATTTTATTGTTTTGATACTCAACTAGCTCATAACTCATATTATCATCCTTAATCGGATGGTCAAACTGAGATAGTGAATAAATTTTTGGAAGGAAATCTTCCTTTTTTGTATCTGAAAAACAAATGCAATGGGTCAAGTGGTTACCTCTCGTTGAATGGTGGTATAACATTTCCTTCCATACTGCAACAAAAATGATCCCATTTATGGAACTTTATAAATATCATCCACCATCCATCCAATCATCTTTAAGAGAAAATTATAAGGTTCTAGTAATGGAAGATCACATCGAGCATCAACAAGAATTTCTCCAACTCTTAAAGGATAACCTAAATTTCGCACAAAATCAAATGAAGCAGCATGCAGATCAACATTGGAGAGAGAGAAGTTTTGATGTAGGAGACTGGTTAGTTTTACGGCTATAACCATAGAAAGAAATTTCCCTGAAGCAAGATAAGAAGGATAATAAATTATCACCAAAGTACTATGGTCCTTACAAGGTGTTACAAAATATTGGTGATATGGCATACAAATTGGACCTTCCTGCTTCTTGGTGAGTGCATCCAGTTTTCCATGCTTCATGCTTAAAGAAGGTTATAGGTGAAAAACTTTGAGTTCAAACTATATTGCCATAACTTGATGAGGAAGGAAAACTCATATTGGAACTTGTAGCAGTCATAGAAACAAGAACTTGATAGCTACGAAATCAATCAATTTTAGATTATCTCATAAAGTGGAAGAACTTACCCATTGAATATTCTACATGGGAGGGTGATAATTTTATACAGAAGCACCCAAATCTACCCAAGCATTGAGGATAATACTTTTTTAAAGGAGAGGGACATGTTAGGTCCCTATACTACTAGTGTAGTTCCTTATTGTTGTTAGTGTAGCCCCCTTAATGTTATTGTTGTACCCCAATATTTATGCCTACCTTGAAATTTATTGATCAGATGGTGATCGGCAGAGAAACTAGGTTTTACTGGTTCGACCTCTTGGACTTTGCGGCGGTAGGCCTTCATGGTAGCGCATCTGAAGAGAACCCTGAAGCAGTTACAGCGGCTAGCGGTCCAGATCCTGTGCTGGAATGCTATGTTGCCTGGATCCGGGGTCACCCTGCTCTGGAAGCGGCTGCCTCCCTTTCCTCCATCAACCCTATCGACCACAGGCCCTGCATCGACGCAGATGCACTATACTCCAAATGGATACTTGTGGGTCTGAGTTGTCCCAGCAGAAGGGATATTGCTCGTGGTGGACATGACGTGATGAACAACCCTGAACTGATTTGGGGTCCATATCCTATGTGGGGATCTTCATGGGCATCTAGGTTATGTGACAACAGATCTCATGATATGGTATGTCGTGGAGGCCTGCCTCTCGGCACCTATCTCACTCGCCGCAGTATACACCTTCGTTATACATCATGGGTGGGGCAGGCCTACCCTTCACGAATGAATGGGGGCTTTCTTCAATGTTGCATCTACCTGTTTGTTGTAGATTCCCAGCCACGAGCAGCATGCAAACAAATCCCCCTAGGTTTCTCTCGACACTACAGGTTCCCCTCTTCGCAGGTGGACT